>JANJGN010000004.1:201037511-201221026 GCA_026770705.1 Isurus oxyrinchus | reverse complement strand
ACACCCCCAACCACACCCCCTCCCCCCACCCCAAACACACTCCAACCACACCCCCTCCCCCACCCCCAAACACACTCCAACCACACCCCCCTCCCCCACCCCCAAAACACAACCTAACCACACCCCCTCCCCCACCCCCCAAACACACTCCAACCACACCCCCTCCCCCACCCCCAAACACACTCCAACCACACCCCCCTCACCCATCCCCAAACACACCCTAACCACACACCCCTCCCCCACCCCCAAACACACTTCAACCACATCCCCCTCCCCCACCCCCCAAACACACTCCAACCACACCCCCTCCCCCACCCCCATACACACCCCAACCACACCCCCTCCCCCACCCCCAAACACACTCCAACCACACCCCCCTCCCCCACCCCCAAACACACCCCAACCACACCACTCTCCCCCACCCACCCAACACACCCTATCCACACCCCCCTCCCCCACCCCCAAACACACTTCAACCACATCCCCCCTCCCCCACCCCCAAACACACCCCAACCACACCCCCTCCCCCCACCCCCCATACACACCCCAACCACACCCCCCTCACCCCACCCCCATACACACCCCCAACCACACCCCCTCCCCCACCCCCAAACACACTCCAACCACACCCCCCTCCCCCACCCCAAACACACCCCAACCACACCCCCCTCCATCACCCCCAAACACACTCCAACCACACCCCCTCCCCTACCCCCAAACACACCCCAACCACACCCCCTCCATCACCCCCAAACACACTCCAACCACACCCCCTCCATCACCCCCAAACACACTCCAACCACACCCCCTCCCCCACCCCAAACACACCCTAACCACACACCCCTCCCTCACCCCAAACACACCCCAACCACACACCCCTCCCCCACCCCCAAGCACACTCCAACCACACCCCCTCCCCTACCCCCAAACACACCCCAACCACATACGCCTCCCCCCACCCCCATCCACACACCAACCACACTCCCCACCCCCCACCCCCCAAACACACCCAAAACCCCCCTACCCCAACGCCACCCCCATCAACACCCAACCACAACCCCTCCCTCATCCCAAACACACCACAAACCCCCTCCCCCACCCACACCCCTATCCACACCCAAAAACCCTCCCCCTCTCCCACCCCCAACCACATCCTCCCCCCCACCCCCATTCACACCCCAACCACAGCCTCCCTTCCTCACCCCCCAACCACACACCCCCTCCCCCACCCCCCAACCACTCCACCCCCACCCCCAAACACACTGCAACCCCACCGCCTCCCATCCACACCCCAACCCCACCCCCCCTCCCCCATCCCATCCACGCCCCTTCTCCATCACAATCTCTCCGGTTTCTTTTATGGTTCTGAGCAAAAGCCAAAACTTTAGGAGGATTGACAAATTTCCAAGCACCTTGTATTGTTTAGCCACCCCCACCATCGCATCCTCTTCCTGCTTGCACAACCCTCATTGGTTTTGGATATTGCTGCATCTGATCTGAAAACAGGAAAGTGTTTGTGTACGAATAAGGATGGTAACTATTGATTATCCAGCTCCCTGAAAACCAGGGCAAATCTCCCTGAGAGCAGAACTGAGAGGAAAGAGGCAGTGGGAGCAACTAGCTCATCCCTCCCTACCCCCACAAACCACCCTCCCCCATCTCCCTCTATTCCCACCCCAATCTCCCCCATATCTCTACGCCACCCCAATCTCCCTCCAGATCCCTGTACCCTCCACCCCCATCTCTCCCCTTATCCCACTATCCCACCACCACCTACCCCTATGTTTCTCTACCCCACCCCACCCCCACCTCCTTCTATATCTCTCCACCCCCATCTCTCCCCATATCCCACTACGCCACTTAACATCTCCCCCACATCTCTCTACCCAAATCCCATACCCCACTCCCCCATATATGTCTACCCCACTACCACCTCCCCTCCTATCTCTCTACCTCCATCCCCAGCTCCCACCTCTTCCCTCTATCCCACCCTCAACTCTTCCATATCCCTCCATCCCACCTGCACCTTGCCCCATATTGGTCTACCCCTATATCCCTCTATCTACACCCCCATTCCTCCCACACCCTTCTCCCCCCACCCCCACCTCACCCCATGTCCCTCTATCCCCATCCCCGCTTCCAATATCCTTCTACCCCTTTTCCCCACCTTCCATATCCCTCTCCCCCCACCCCCAGCTCCTCCCATGTCCCTCTACCACACACCCACATACAATGAATTGGTAAAGCGCAGTGAATGTTATTGTGTAGGCAAAGGCAGCAGCTATTTTGTGCTCAGCAAGATCCCACAACTAGGAATTTTGACAGTTAATTACTTTCTGGTTATATTAGTTAAGCAAAGAGTGTTGACATTGAGTAAACCGTGTTATACTTTGTTTTATAATGCTCCTGTGAAGCACCTTGAGATGTTTCGTTATGTTAAAGGTGCTATATAAATTAAGTTGTTGTTGTTAAGAGAGAGTGAGAGAGAGAGAAGAAAGACAGAGTGCAAAAATGAAAACCTCTAACAATGATTTACTAGTTGTGGGAGTGAGACTCTGCAGTCTCAATGGTTCATTTCCTGGGCTTGGGAGACCAGGTGGCATCGCAGGAGCATAAATAATGTCATTTAAAGGATCTTTTGCTTTTAAATAACCACCCTAAATGTCTGCAGCAAGATTAATTCGTATTTAAGGCACCATTCCAACAGTTCCCTGAAAATCCCCAGGAGGTTTGGGATGAATTCCCATAATGGGTAATCATCGAACAATGTGACAAATCAGAGGCACAGAATAACTCGTCCTCAAAATTTATCCACCAGTAATGACCAGTCTTATTAAACATTGCTTTAATTTTCCAGCAAAATTCTGGGAGACAGAGAGAGAGAGAGAGAGAGAGAACAGGAACAGAGAGAGAGGAAGAGAGACAGAGAGATAGAGACAGAACAGGAATTCAGAGAGAGGAAGAGAGACAGAGAGAGAGAGAGAGGAAGTGAGAGAGAGAGAGAGAGGGGGAGAAGGAGGGAGAGAGAGAGAGACAGACAGAGAGAGAGAGACATACAGAACAGGGAAAGAGAGAGAGGGAGAGAGACACACAGAGAGAGAGAGAGACATACAGAACAGGGACAGAGAGAGAGGGAGAGAGACAGAGAGAGAGAGAGAGGGAGTGTGAGAGGTAGAGAGAGAGAGGGAGTGTGAGATGGAGAGAGAGAGAGGGGGTAGGAGAGAGAGAGACAGAGAGAGAGAGGGAATGAGAGAGAGAGAGGGAGAGAGAGAAAGAGAGAGAGGGAGAAGGAGGGAGAGAGAGAGACAGAGAGCGAGACACACAGAACAGGGACAGAGAGAGAGGGGGAGAGAGAGAGAGAGAGAGAGAGGGGGAGAAGGAGGGAGAGAGAGAGACAGAGAGAGAGAGAGACACAGAACAGGAACAGAGAGAGAGGGGTAGAGAGAGAAGGAGAGAGAGAGAGAGAGAGAGAAGGAGAGGAGAGAGAGAGAGAGAGAGTGGAGGAGAGAGAGAGAGAGAAGGAGGGAGAGAGAGAGAGAAGGAGGGAGAGAGAGAGAGAGGAGGGGTGTGAAGAAGAAAGATTGTGAAGCACTGAGATGACAATGGAGACAGAGAGAGACCAGCTTGTTAATCTTGAGCAGTGACAGGTTTCAGCAATGGAGAGACACTGAACGTGTGGGACAACATTCTTAATGTCAGTGAGAGGAAAGGAGCAGGGAGAGGGAAGGGTGAGAGAGACACCCCCACCTCTCTAATGTAGATCCAAAAGCTGCAGAGATCTTTTATCTCAAGATCAATGGGGAAAGTTGATCAGCTGATGGTTATCACAGTAAAAACAGAGGCACAAATTTAAACATCATTTGACTTTTTAAATGGAGACAAAAAGTTATCACTGGGAGTCCATGCCAATCCAATGACCACCCTGACCTCTACCCTCTCTGTCATGTTCCCTCTGCATCTCTGGAACTCTGGAAATGCGAGGCCATCCAAAACTCTGCTTTCCAACTCTTAACTTGTAGCAAGTCCTGTTCCCCTATCACCCCTGTGCTCGCTGACCCACACTGACTCCCAGTCTAGTGACAAAACAAAAACAGAATTACCTGGAAAAACTCAGCAGGTCTGGCAGCATCTGCAGAGAGGCACACAGTTAACGTTTCGAGTCCGTATGACTCTTCAACAGAACTAAGGAAAAATAGAAAAGAGGTGAAATATAAGCTGGTTTAAGTGTGGGTGGGACAGGTAAAGCTGGATAGGGGGCCAGTGATAGGTGGAGATAACCAAAAGATGTCACAGACAAAAGGACAAAGAGGTGTTGAAGGTGGTGATATTATCTAAGGAAGTGCTAATTAAGGGTAGAAAGCAGGACAAGCAAGGGACAGATAGCCCTAGTGGGGGTGGGGTGGGGTGAAGGAATCAAAAAAGGCTAAAAGGTAGAGATAAAACAATGGATGGAAATACATTTAACAATAATGGAAATAGGTGGGAAAAGAAAAATCTATATAAATTATTGGAAAAAGGGGGATCGGAAAGTGGGTGGGGATGGAGGAGAGAGTTCATGGTCTAAAAGTGTTGAACTCAATATTCAGACCGGAAGGCTGTAAGGTGCCTAGTCGGAAGATGAGGTGTTGTTCCTCCAGTTTGCGTTGGGCTTCACTGGAACAATGCAGCAAGCCAAGGACGGACATGTGGGCAAGAGAGCAGGGTGGAGTGTTAAAATGGCAAGCGACACGGAGGTCTGGGTAATGCTTGCGGACAGACCGAAGGTGTTCTGCAAAGCGGTCATCCAGTCTGCGTTTGGTCTCTCCAATGTAGAGGAAACCGCATTGGGAGCAACAAATGCAGTAGACTAAATTGAGGGAAGTGCAAGTGAAATGCTGCTTCACTTGAAAGGAGTGTTTGGGCCCTTGGACTGTGAGGAGAGGGGAAGTAAAGGGGCAGGTGTTGCACCTTCTGCAGTTGCATGGGAAGGTGCCGTGGGAGGGGGTTGAGGTGTAGGGGGTGATGGAGGAGTGGACCAGGGTGTCCCGGAGGGAACGATCTCTGCAGAATGCTGCCGGGGGGGTGAAGGGAAGATGTGTTTGGTGGGGGCATCATGCTGGAGTTGGCAGAAATGGTGGAGGATGATCCTTTGAATTCGGAGGCTGGTGGGGTGAAAAATGAGGACAAGGGGGACGAGTCTAGTGAGGTCTTGATTTTAAAACTCCCATCCTTGTTTTCAAATCCCTCTGTGCTCTAATCTCCCCTTCCTCATCTAACCAAACAGAAAACAGAGAGTCAGGATAAACTTTCAGGATGGTAAACTGTAACTAGTGGAGTACCACAGTGGAGTGCTGGGACCTCGGCTATGTACGATCTGTATTAATGACTTGGATGAAGGGACTGTAGCTAAATTTACTGATGATACAGAGACAGATAGGAAAGCAAATTGTAAATACACAGAGTCTGCAAAGGGATATAGATAGGTTAGGTGAGAGGGAGAAATGTTGGCAGCTGGAGTATAATGTGAGGTTGGAAGAGAGACTGCAGGATGCTGCGGTACAGAGGGATCTGGCTGTCCTTGTACATGAAACACACAAAGTCAGCATGAAGGCACAGTAAATAATTAGGAAAAGAGAAGATTGAGAGGAGATTTGATAGAGGGATTCAAAATCATGAGGGGTCTGGACAGAGTGGATAGGGAGAAACTGTTCCCATTGGCGGAAGGATCGAGAACCAGAGGGGACACAGGTTTAAGGTAATTGGTAAAAGAAGCAAAAGCGATATGAGAAAAACCTTTTCACACAGCGAGTAGAATTGGGGTCTGGAACTGACCGCCCGAGGGTGCGGTGGAGGCAGGTTCAATCGAGGCTTTCAAAGGGGAATTAGGTGTTATCTGAAAAGGAAGCATGTGCAGGCTGACGGGGAGAAGACAGTAGAATGGCACTAGGTGAGTTGCTCACTCAGAGAGCTGGTGGAGACATGATGGGCCCAATGGCCTCCTTCTGCGTTGTAATGATTCTGTGATTCGTTGATATTGCCCTATGGAAAACAGCAGGATCTACTATCAATAGATCTCCACTGGATGCCCAAAAAGGCAGCAGTAACTGTAGGATACTGTCAGGCATCAGGGACACCCATCGAGGAGGAACCATTTCATTTTTCAATATTGAAAAGCAGAAAGCTCAGAGTAAAGGGGGACCTGATAGAGGTATACAAAATCATGAGGGGCAAAGATTGGGCAGATAGGAAGAAACTTTTCCCCCTAGTGGAGGTGTCAATAACCAGGGGGCATAGATTTAAGGTGAGGGGCAGGAGGTTTAGAGGGGATTTGAGGAAAAGTTATTTCACCCAGAGGGTGGTTGGAATTGGGAACACACTGCCTGAGGTGGTGATAGTGACAGGAATTCTCACAACAGTTATGAAGTATTTAGATCAGCATTTCAAATGCCGTAGCATACAGGGCTATGGGCTAAGTGCTGGAAAATGGGATTAGGATAGATAGGTGCTTGATGCCAGCATGGACACAATGGGCCGAAGGGCCTGTTTCTGTGCTGTATAACTCCAGGACTGTAAACCTTTCTTCCTGTTTAAACACTTGTAGCTGTTAACACATCCTCCAGTGTGACATCTCCCTCAGCTTTTGGATCATGACTCACGACTGTTTGGAACCCAGGTCTCCCCCAACTGAGCTGCAACTCCCGAAATGCCAGACCTTGGTGTCTGTGTAGTGTTTTTTTAATTCAGTTACGGGATGTAGGTGCTGTTGGCTATGTCAGCATTTATTGCCCATCTCTAGTTGCCCTTGAGAAGGTGGTGGTGAGCTGCCTCCTTGAACCGCTGCAGTCCATGTGGTGTAGGTACACACACAGTGCTGTTAGGGAGGGAGTTCCAGGATTTTGACCCAGCGAGAGTGAAGGAACGGTGATATATTTCCAAGTCAGGATGGTGAGTGACTTGGAGGGGAACTTCCAGGTGGTGGTGTTCCCATCTATCTGCTGCCCTTGTCCTTCTAGATGGTAGTGGGCGTGGGTTTGGAAGGTGCTGTCGAAGGAGACTTGCTGAATCCTGCAGTGCATCTTGTAGATGGTACACACTGCTGCTACTGTGTGTCAGTGGTGGGGGGAGTGAATGTTTGTGGATTTGGGGCCAATCAAGCGGCTGCATTGTCCTCGACAGTGTCCAGCTTCTTGAGTGTTGTTGGAGCTGAACTCATCTAAGCAAATGGGGAGTATTCCATCACACCCCTGACTTGTGCCTTGTAGACAGTGGACAGACTTTGGGGAATCAGGAAGTGAGTTACTCAAGGCAGGATTCCCAGCCTCTGACCTGCTCTTGTAGCCACAGTATTTATATACCTAGTTCAGTTCAGTTTCAGATCAATGGTAACCCCCAGGATGTTGATAGTGGGGGATTCAGTGATGGTAATGTCATTGAACATCAAGGGACGATGGTTAGATTCTCTCTTGTCATTGCCTGACACTTGTGTGGTGTGAATGTTACTTGCCACTTGTCAGTCCAAGCCTGGATATTGTCCAGGTCTTGCTGCATTTGGACATGGACTGCTTCAGTATCTGAGGAGTCACGAATGGTGCTGAACATTGTGCAATCATCAGCGAACATCCCCACTTCTGACCTTATGATGGAAGGAAGGTCATTGATGAAGCAACTGAAGATGGTTGGGCCGAGGACACGACTTTGTAATCAGCAGGAGATTTTCTTGCCCATGTTTGACCTGAAGCTATGAGACTTTGTGGGCATTGGAGTTGATGCTGAGGACTTCCAGGACACACCCTCCCGACTGTATACTACCATGCTATCACCTCTGCTGGGCCTGTCCTGCTGGTGGGACGGGACATACCCAGGGATGGCGATGGTGGTGACTGGGACATTATCTGTAAGATGCGAATCTGTGAGGATGACTATGTCAGGCTGTTGCTTCAATCGACCAATTTTGGCCACCCCTCCAGATGTTAGTAAAGAGGACTTAACAGGGTCGACAGGGCTGGGGTTTCCGTTGTCGTTTCTGATGCCTAGGTTGATGTCAGGTCCAGTTTCAATCCTCTTCATTGACATTTTAGTAGTTTGGTACAACTGAGTAGTTAGCTAGGTCATTTCAGGGGGCAGTTAAGAGTCAACCACATTGCTGTGGGTCTGGAGTCACATGTAGGCCAGACCAGGTAAAGACAGCAGGTTTCCCTCTCTAAAGGACATTAGTGACCCAGATGGGTTTTTACCACAATCGACAATGGTGTCATGATCAACATTAGACTTTTAATTCCAGATTTTTATTGAATTCAAATTGCAACATCTGCCAAGGCCAGGGGCATTCCCAGGGGCATTCCCAGTGACCAGGGGCATTCCCAGTGACCAGCCACAGTGCTGAAGACAGAAAACATTCCAAATCACCCACTCATCCCCCAATCTCTCCCACTCATCCCTCCGTCTCTCACACTCATCTCTCCATCTCTGCCACTCATCCCTCCGTCTCTCCCACTCACCTCTCCGTCTCACCCACTCATCCCCCAATCTCTCCCACTCATCCCTTCATCTCTCCCACTCATCTCTCCATCTGTCCCACTCATCTCTCCGTCTCTTCCGCTCATCCCCCCGTCTCACCCGCTCATCCTTCCGTCTCACCTGCTCAACACTCTGTCTCACCCGCTCATCCCTCCGTCTTACCCGTTCATCCCTCCGTCTCACCTGCTCATCCCTCTGTCTCTCCCGCTCATCCCTCCGTTTCTCCCGCTCATCCCTCCGTCTCACCCGCTCATCCCTCCGTCTCACCCACTCATCCCTCTGTCTCACACGCTGAACTCTCCGTCTTTCCTGCTCATCCCTCCGTCTCTCCCATTCATCCCTCCGACTTTCCCACTCATCTCTCCATCTCTCCCACTCATCTCTCCATCTCTGCCACTCATCCCTCCGTCTCACCCGCTCAACACTCCATCTCACACGCTCATCCCTCCGTCTCTCCCACTCACCTCTCCGTCTCACCCACTCATCCCCCAATCTCTCCCACTCATCCCTTCATCTCTCCCACTCATCTCTCCCACTCATCTCTCCGTCTCTTCCGCTCATCCCCCCGTTTCACCCGTTCATCCTTCCGTCTCACCTGCTCAACACTCTGTCTCACCCGCTCATCCCTCCGTCTTACCCGTTCATCCCTCCGTCTCACCTGCTCATCCCTCTGTCTCTCCCGCTCATCCCTCCGTTTCTCCCGCTCATCCCTCCGTCTCACCCGCTCATCCCTCCGTCTCTCCCGCTCATCCCTCCGTCTCTCCCGCTCATCCCTCCGTCTCTTCCGCACATCTCTCCGTCTCACTCGCTCATCCCTCCGTCTCACTCGCTCATCCCTCCGTCTCTCCCGCTCATCCCTCCGTCTCACCCGCTGAACTCTCCGTCTCGCCCACTCATCCCTCCGCCCCTCCCACTCATCTCTCCGTCTCTCCCAATTATCTCACTGTCTGTCCCACACATCCCTCCGTCTCACCCGCTCATCCCTCCATCTCACCCGCTCAATTCTCCGTCTCAGCCACTCATCTCTCCCTCTATCCCACTCATCCCTACGTCTCACCCAATCATCCCTCCGTCTCTCCCACTCATGTCTCCATCTCTCCCACTTAAATCTCCGTCTCTCCCACTCATCCCTCTGTCTCACACGCTGAACTCTCCATCTCTCCCGCTCATCCCTCCATCTCTCCCATTCATCCCTCCGACTTTCCCACTCATCTCTCCATCTCTCCCACTCATCTCTCCATCTCTGTCACTCATCCATCCATCTCACCCGCTCAACACTTGTCTCACATGCTCATCCCTCCATCTTACCCGCTCATCCCTCCGTCTCTCCCGCTTATCCCTCCGTCTTACCCACTCATCCCTCCAACTCACCCACTCTTCCCTCCATCTGACCCGCTCATCCCTTCATCTCTCCAGCTCATCCCTCCATCTCACCCATTCATCCCTCCGTCTCACCCATTCATCCTTCCGTCTCACCCATTCATCTCCCCGTCTCTCCCGCTCATCCCTCTGTCTCACCCGCTCAATTCTCCGTCTCACCCACTCATCCCTCCTGCTCATCCCTCCATCTCGCCCACTCATCTCTCTGTGTCTCCCACTCATCCCTCTGTCTCACCCACTTATCCCTCCATCTCTCCAATTCATCCCTCCGTCTCACCCACACATCTCTCCATCTCACCCACTCCTCCCTCCATCTCTCCCGCTCATCTCTCCATCTCTGCCACTCATCCCTCCGTCTCTCCCGCTCACCTCTCCGTCTCACCCACTCATCCCCCAATCTCTCCCACTCATCCCTTCATCTCTCCCACTCATCTCTCCCACTCATCTCTCCGTCTCTTCCGCTCATCCCCCCGTTTCACCCGTTCATCCTTCCGTCTCACCTGCTCAACACTCTGTCTCACCCGCTCATCCCTCCGTCTTACCCGTTCATCCCTCCGTCTCACCTGCTCATCCCTCTGTCTCTCCCGCTCATCCCTCCGTTTCTCCCGCTCATCCCTCCGTCTCACCCGCTCATCCCTCCGTCTCTCCCGCTCATCCCTCCGTCTCTCCCGCTCATCCCTCCGTCTCTTCCGCACATCTCTCCGTCTCACTCGCTCATCCCTCCGTCTCTCCCGCTCATCCCTCCGTCTCACCCGCTGAACTCTCCGTCTCGCCCACTCATCCCTCCGCCCCTCCCACTCATCTCTCCGTCTCTCCCAATTATCTCACTGTCTGTCCCACACATCCCTCCGTCTCACCCGCTCATCCCTCCATCTCACCCGCTCAATTCTCCGTCTCAGCCACTCATCTCTCCCTCTATCCCACTCATCCCTCCGTCTCACCCAATCATCCCTCCGTCTCTCCCACTCATGTCTCCATCTCTCCCACTTAAATCTCCGTCTCTCCCACTCATCCCTCTGTCTCACACGCTGAACTCTCCGTCTCACCCACTCATCCCTCCGTCTCTCCCATTCATCCCTCCGACTTTCCCACTCATCTCTCCATCTCTCCCACTCATCTCTCCATCTCTGTCACTCATCCATCCATCTCACCCGCTCAACACTTGTCTCACATGCTCATCCCTCCATCTTACCCGCTCATCCCTCCGTCTCTCCCGCTCATCCCTCCGTCTCACCCGCTTATCCCTCCGACTCTCCCGCTCATCCCTCCGTCTCACCCACTCATCCCTCCAACTCACCCACTCTTCCCTCCATCTGACCCGCTCATCCCTTCATCTCTCCAGCTCATCCCTCCATCTCACCCATTCATCCCTCCGTCTCACCCATTCATCCTTCCGTCTCACCCATTCATCTCCCCGTCTCTCCCGCTCATCCCTCTGTCTCACCCGCTCAATTCTCCGTCTCACCCACTCATCCCTCCTGCTCATCCCTCCATCTCGCCCACTCATCTCTCTGTGTCTCCCACTCATCCCTCTGTCTCACCCACTTATCCCTCCATCTCTCCAATTCATCCCTCCGTCTCACCCACACATCTCTCCATCTCACCCACTCCTCCCTCCATCTCTCCCGCTCATCTCTCCATCTCACCCACTCCTCCCTCCGTCTCTCCCGCTCATCTCTCCATCTCACCCACTCATCCCTAGGTCTCACCCACTCATCCCTCCATCTCTCCTGCTCATCTCTCTGTCTCTCCCGCTCATCCCTCCATCTCACACACTCATCCCTCCGTCTCACCCACTCATTCCTATGTTTCACCTGCTCAACACTCCATCTCACACGCTCATCCCTTCGTCTCTCCCATTCATCTCTCCATCTCTCCCACTCATCTCTCCATCTGTCCCACTCATCCCTCCGTCTCTCCCGCTCATCCCTCAGTCTCATCCGTTCATCCCTCCGTTGCACCCACTCATCTCTCTGTCCCGCCCGCTCATTCCTCCGTCTCACCTGCTCATCCCTCCGTCTCTCCCACTCATCCCTCTGTCTCACCCACTCATTCCTCCATCTTAATCGCTCATCCCTCCGTCTCAATCGCTCATCCCTCTGTCTCACCCACTCATCCCTCCATCTTAAACGCTCATCCCTCCGACTCTCCCGCTCAACACTCCGTCTCACCAGCTGACCGCTCCGTCTCACCCACTCATCTCTCCGTCTCTCCCAATCATCTCTCCATCTGACCCACTCATCCCTCCGTCTCACCCGCTCATCCCTCCGTCTCACCCGCTCATCCCTCAGTCTCACCCGCTCATCCCTCCGTCTCACCCGCTCATCCCTCAGTCTCACCCGCTCATCCCTCAGTCTCACCCGCTCATCCCTCAGTCGCACCCACTCATCTCTCCGTCTCTCCCAATCATCTCTCTGTCTGACCCACTCATCCCTCTGTCTCACCCGCTCAATCCTCTGTCTCTCCCACTCATCTCTCGTTCTCACCCGCTCATCCTTCCATCTCTCCCGCTCATTTCTCCGTCTCACCCACTCATCTCTCTGTCTCACCTGCTCAATTCTCTGTCTAAGCCACTCATCCCTCCGTCAATCCCACTCATCTCTCCGTCTCACCCACTCATCTCTCCAGCTCACCAGCTCAAACCACTGTCTCACCCACTCATCCCTCCGTCTCTCCCACTCATCCCTGGGTCTCACACACTCATCCCTCGGTCTCACCCTCTCATCCCCCAATCTCTCCCACTCATCTCTCCATCTCTCCCACTCATCTCTCCATCTCTCCCACTCATCCCTCCGTCTCTCCCGCTCATCCCTCCGTCTCTCCCGCTCATCCCTCCGTCTCTCCCGCTCATCACTCAGTCTCTCCCGCTCATCACTCAGTCTCTCCCGCTCAACACTCCGTCTCACCCGCTCAACACTCCGAGTCACCCGCTCATCCCTCCGTCTCTCCCGCTCATCCCTCCGTCTAACCCACTCATCCCTCCATCTCAATCACTCATCCCTCCATCTCAATCGCTCCCCCCTCCGTCTCACCCACTCATCCCTCCATCTCAATCGCTCATCCCTCCGTCTCAATCGCTGATCCCTCCGTCTCTCCCGCTCAACACTCCATCTCAACCGCTGAACTCTCCGTCTCACCCACTCATCCCTCCAACTGTCCCATCATCTCTCCATCTCTCCCAATCTTCTCTCCAGCTCACCCGCTCAAATCTCTGTCTCACCCACTCATCCCTCCGTCTCTCCCACTCATCCCTGGGTCTCACACACTCATCCCTTGGTCTCACCCACTCATCCCCCAATCTCTCCCACTCATCTCTCCGTCTCTCCCACTCATCTCTCCATCTCTCCCACTCATCTCTCCATCTGTCCCACTCATCTCTCCATCTCTCCCAATCATCTCTCCATCTGTCCCACTCATCCCTCCGTCTCTCCTGCTCATCCCTCTGTCTCTCCCGCTCATCCCTCTGTCTCAACCGCTTAACACTCTGTCTCACCCGCTCAACACTCCGAGTCACCTGCTCATCATTCCGTCTCTCCCGCTCATCACTCCGTCGCATCCACTCATCTCTCCGTCTCACCTGCTCAACACTCAGTCTCACCCGCTCATCCCTCCGTCTCTCCCGCTCATCCCTCCGTCTCTCCCGCTCATTCCTCCGTCTCTCCCGCTCATTCCTCCGTCTCTCCCGCTCATTCCTCCGTCTCTCCCGCTCATCCCTCCGTCTAACCCACTCATCCCTCCGTCTCAATCGCTCACCCCTCCGTCTCACCCACTCATCCCTCCATCTCAATCGCTCATCACTCCATCTCAATCGCTGATCCCTCCGTCTCTCCCACTCAACACTCCGTCTCAACCGCTGAACTCTCTGTCTCACCCACTCATCCCTCCGTCTGTCCCACTCATCTCTCCGTCTCTCCCAATCATCTCTTCATCTGTCCCACTCATCCCTCAGTCTCTCCCACTCATCCCTCCATCTCTCCTGCTCATCCTTCCGTCTCACCCGCTCATCTCTCTGTCTCTCCCACTCATCTCTCCGCCTCTCCAACTCATCTCTCCGTCTCTCCCACTCATCCCTCTGTCTCACCCACTTATCCCTCCATCTCTCCAACTCATTCCTCCATCTCACCACTCATCCCTCCATCTCACCAACTCCTCCCTCCATCTGTTCCGCTCATCCCTCCATCTCTCCCACTCATCCCTCCATCTCACCCACTCATCCCTCCGTCTGACCCATTCATCCCGTCGTCTCACCCATTCATCCCTCCGTCTCTCCCATTCATCCCTCCGACTTTCCCACTCATCTCTCCATCTCTCCCACTCATCTCTCCATCTCTGTCACTCATCCCTCCATCTCACACGCTCATCCCTTCATCTCTCCCATTCATCTCTCCATCTCTCCCACTCATCTCTCCATCTGTCCCACTCATCCCTCCGTCTCTCCCGCTCATCCCTCAGTCTCACCCGCTCATCCCTCCATTGCACCCACTCATCTCTCTGTCTCGCCCGCTCATTCCTCCGTCTCTCCCGCTCATCCCTCAGTCTCACCCGCTCATCCCTCTGTCTCACCCACTCATCCCTCCATCTTAATCGCTCATCCCTCCGTCTCAATCGCTCATCCCTCTGTCTCACCCACTCATCCCTCCATCTTAATCGCTCATCCCTCCGACTCTCCCGCTCAACACTCCGTCTCACCAGCTGACGGCTCCGTCTCACCCACTCATCCCTCCGTCCCTCCCCCTCATCTCTCCGTCTCTCCCAATCATCTCTCCGTCTCACCCGCTCATCCCTCCGTCTCACCCGCTCATCCCTCAGTCTCACCCGCTCATCCCTCCGTCTCACCCGCTCATCCCTCAGTCTCACCCGCTCATCCCTCCGTCTCACCCGCTCATCCCTCCGTCTCACCCGCTCATCCCTCCGTCTCACCCACTCATCCCTCCGTCGCACCCACTCATCCCTCCGTCTCACCCGCTCATCCCTCCGTCGCACCCACTCATCTCTCCGTCTCACCTGCTCAACACTCTGTCTCACCTGCTCAACACTCTGTCTCACCCACTCATCTCTCGTTCTCACCGCTCATTCCTCCATCTCACCAGCTCATCCATCCGCCCCTCCCACTCATCTCTCCGTCTCTCCCAATCATCTCTCCGTCTGACCCACTCATCCCTCCGTCTCACCCGCTCAATCCTCTGTCTCTCCCACTCATCTCTCGTTCTCACCCGCTCATCCTTCCATCTCTCCCGCTCATTTCTCCGTCTCACCCAGTCATCCCTCCATCTCTCCCACTCATCTCTCTGTCTCACCCGCTAAATTCTCTGTCTAAGCCACTCATCCCTCTGTCAATCCCACTCACCTCTCCGTCTCACCCACTCATCTCTCCAGCTCACCAGCTCAAACCTCTGTCTCACCCACTCATCCCTCTGTCTCTCCCACTCATCCCTGGGTCTCACACACTCATCCCTCGGTCTCACCCTCTCATCCCCCAATCTCTCCCCCTCATCTCTCCGTCTCTCCCACTCATCCCTGGGTCTCACACACTCATCCCTCGGTCTCACCCTCTCATCCCCCAATCTCTCCCACTCATCTCTCCATCTCTCCCACTCATCTCTCCATCTCTCCCACTCATCTCTCCATCTCTCCCACTCATCCCTCCGTCTCTCCCGCTCATCACTCAGTCTCTCCCGCTCATCACTCCGTCTCACCCGCTCAACACTCCGAGTCACCCGCTCATCTCTCCGTCTCTCCTGCTCATCATTCCGTCGCACCCACTCATCTCTCCGTCTCACCTGCTCAACACTCTGTCTCACCCGTTCATTCCTCCGTCTTACCCGCTCATCCCTCCGTCTCTCCCGCTCATCCCTCCGTCTAACCCACTCATCCCTCCATCTCAATCACTCATCCCTCCATCTCAATCGCTCCCCCCTCCGTCTCACCCACTCATCCCTCCATCTCAATCGCTCATCCCTCCGTCTCAATCGCTGATCCCTCCGTCTCTCCCGCTCAACACTCCATCTCAACCGCTGAACTCTCCGTCTCACCCACTCATCCCTCCAACTGTCCCATCATCTCTCCATCTCTCCCAATCTTCTCTCCAGCTCACCCGCTCAAATCTCTGTCTCACCCACTCATCCCTCCGTCTCTCCCACTCATCCCTGGGTCTCACACACTCATCCCTTGGTCTCACCCACTCATCCCCCAATCTCTCCCACTCATCTCTCCGTCTCTCCCACTCATCTCTCCATCTCTCCCACTCATCTCTCCATCTCTCCCAATCATCTCTCCATCTGTCCCACTCATCCCTCCGTCTCTCCTGCTCATCCCTCTGTCTCTCCCACTCATCCCTCTGTCTCACTCGCTTAACACTCTGTCTCACCCACTCAAAACTCCGAGTCACCTGCTCATCATTCCGTCTCTCCCGCTCATCACTCCATCGCATCCACTCATCTCTCCGTCTCACCTGCTCAACACTTTGTCTCACCCGCTCATTCCTCCGTCTTACCCACTCATCCCTCCATCTCTCCCGCTCATCCCACAGTCTCACCTGCTCATCCCTCCGTCTCTCCCGCTCATCCCTCCATCTAACCCACTCATCCCTCCATCTCAATCGCTCATCCCTCCGTCTCAATCGCTCACCCCTCCGTCTCACCCACTCATCCCTCCATCTCAATCGCTCATCCCTCCGTCTCAATCGCTCACCCCTCCGTCTCACCCACTCATCCCTCCATCTCAATCGCTCATCCCTCCATCTCAATCGCTCACCCCTCCGTCTCACCCACTCATCCCTCCATCTCAATCGCTCATCACTCCATCTCAATTGCTGATTCCTCCGTCTCTCCCACTCAACACTCCGTCTCAACCGCTGAACTCTCCATTTCACCCACTCATCCCTCCGTCTGTCCCACTCATCTCTCCATCTCTCCCAATCATCTCTCCATCTGTCCCACTCATCCCTCAGTCTCACCCGCTCAATTCTCCGTCTCACCCGCTCATAGCTCCGTCTCTCCAACTCATCTCTCCGTCTCTCCCACTCATCCCTCTGTCTCACCCACTTATCCCTCCATCTCTCCAGTCATCTCTCTGTCTCTCCCACTCATCTCTCCGTCTCACCCGCTCAATTCTCTGTCTCACCCGCTCATCTCTCCGTCTCTCCAAATCATCTCTCCGTCTCTCCCACTCATCCCTCTGTCTCACCCACTTATCCCTCCATCTCTCCAATTCATCCCTCCATCTCACCCACTCCTCCCTCCATCTGTCCTGCTCATCCCTCCATCTCTCCCGCTCATCTCTCCATCTCTCCCACTCATCCCTATGTCTCACCCGCTGAACTCTCCGTCTTTCCCACTCATCCCTCCATCTCACCCACTCATCCCTCCATCTCACCCACTCCTCCCTCCATCTCTCCCGCTCATCTCTCCATCTCACCCACTCATCCCTAGGTCTCACCCACTCATCCCTCCATCTCTCCTGCTCATCTCTCCGTCTCTCCCACTCATCCCTCCATTTCACGCACTCATCACTCTGTCTCATGTTCTCATCCCTCTGTTTCACCTGCTCAATTCACCGTCTCACCTACTCATCCCTCCGTCTCGCCCACTCATCTCTCCGTCTCTCCAGCTCATCTCTCCATCTCTCCCGCTCATCTCTCTGTCTCACCCACTCATCCCACAGTCTCACCCGCTCAATTCTCCGTCTCAACCACTCATCTCTCCGTCTCTCCCGCTCAACTCTCCTTCTCACCAACTCATCCTTCCGTCTCAACCATTCATCCCTCCGTTTCACCCACTCATCCCTCCATCTCTCCCGCTCAACCCTCCGTCGCTCCTGCTCATCCCTCTTTCGCTCCCACTCATCCCTCCATCTCTCCCGCTCATCCCTCCGTCGCTCCTGCTCATCCCTCTTTCGCTCCCACTCATCCCTCCATCTCTCCCACTCATCCCTCCGTCTCACCCGCTGAACTCTCCGTCTCTCCCACTCATCCCTCTGTCTCACCCACTCATCTCTCCGTCTCTCCCGTTCACCTCTCCGTCTCTCCCACTCATCCCTCTGTCTCACCTGCTGAACTCTCCGTCTTTCCCGCTCAACACTCCGTCTCTCCCACTCATCTATCCATCTCTCCCACTCATCTGTCCATCTCACCTACTCATCTGTCCGTCTCTCCCGCACATCTCTCCATCTCTCGCGCTCATCCCTCCGTCTCTTTCGCTCATCTCTCCGTCTCTCCCACTCATCCCACAGTCTCACCCGCTCAATTATCCGTCTCAACCACTCATCTCTCTGTCTCTCCCACTCATCCCTCCATCTCACCCACTCATCCCTCTGTCTCACCCGCTCAACTCTCTTTCTCACCAACTCATCCCTCCATCTCACCCACTTATCCCTCCATCTCTCCCACTCATCCCTCTGTCTCACCTGCTGAACTCTCCGTCTTTCCCGCTCAACACTCTGTCTCTCCCACTCATCTATCCATCTCTCCCACTCATCTGTCTGTCTCACCCGCTCATCTCTCCATCTCACCTACTCATCTGTCCATCTCTCCCGCACATCTCTCCGTCTCTCCCGCACATCTCTCCGTCTCTCGCGCTCATCTCTCCATCTCTCCCGCTCATCTCTCCGTCTCTCTCGCTCATCCCTCCATCTCTCTCGCTCATCTCTCCATCTCTCCCGCTCATCCCTCCATCTCTCTCGCTCATCTCTCCGTCTCTCCCGCTCATCCCTCCATCTCTCTCGCTCATCTCTCCGTCTCTGCTGCTCATCCCTCCGTCTCTCCCACTCATCCCACAGTCTCACCCGCTCAATTATCCGTCTCAACCACTCATCTCTCTGTCTCTCCCACTCATCCCTCCATCTCACCCACTCATCTCTCCGTCTCACCCGCTCAACTCTCCTTCTCACCAACTCATCCCTCCATCTCACCCACTCATCCCTCCATCTCACCCGTTCATCTCTCCGGCTCACACGCTCAACTCTCCGTCTCACCCACTCATCCCTCTGTTTCACCCGCTCAATTCACCGTCTCACCTACTCATCCCTCCGTCTCTCCCACTCATCTCTCCATCTCACCTACTCATCTGTCCGTCTCTCCCGCACATCTCTCCGTCTCTCCCACTCATCTCTCCGTCTCTCCCGCTCATCCATCCGTCACTCCAGCTCATCTCACCGTCTGTCCCACTCATCCCTCCGACTTTCCCGCTCATCTCTCCAGCTCATCTCTCCGTCTCTCCCACTCATCCCACGGTCTCACCCGCTCAATTATCTGTCTCACCCACTCATCTCTCCATCTCACCCGCTCAACTCTCCTTCTCGCCAACTCATCCCTCCGACTCACCCACTCATCTCTCCGTCTCTCCCACTCATCCCTCTGTCTCTGCCACTCATCTCTCCGTCTCTACTACAAATCCCTCCGTGTCACCCACTCATTCCTCCATCTCACCCACTCATCCCTCCGTCTCACTCACTCATCCCACCCACTCATCTCTCCGTCTCTCCCACTTATCCCTCTGTCTCTCCCACTCATCTCTCCGTCTCTACTACAAATCCCTCCGTCTCTCCCACTGGTTCCTCCGTCTCACCCACTCATCCCTCCGTCTCACTCACTCATCCCTCCGTCTCATCCGCTCATCCCTCCATCTCTCCCACTCATCCCTCTGTCTCACCCGCTGAACAATCCGACTTTCCTGCTCAACTCTCCGTCTCTCCCACTCATCTATCCATCTCTCCCACTCATCTGTCCGTCTCACCCACTCATCGCTCCGTCTCTCCCACTCATCTATCCGTCTCACCCACTCATCTGTCCGTCTCACCCACTCATCGCTCCGTCTCACCCACTCAACTCTCCGTCTCACCCAATCATCCCCCTGTTTCACCCGCTCAATTCACCGTCTCACCTACTCATCTCTCCATCTCTACTACTCATCCCATGGTCTCTCCCACTCATCCCTCCGTCTCACCCACTCATCTCTCCATCTCTACTATTCATCCCATGGTCTCTCCCACTCATCCCTCCATCTCACCCACTGATCCCACCGTCTCACCCACTCATCCCTCTGTCTCACCCGCTCATCCCTCCATCTCTCCCATTCATCCCTCCATCTCTCCCGCTTATCTCTCCATCTCTCCCACTCATCCCTCAGTCTCTCCCACTGAACTCTCCATCTTTCCTGCTCATCCTTCTGTCTCTACCAGTTATCCCTCCGTCTCACCCGCTCATCCGTCCGTCTCACCCACTCATCTCTTCATCTCTCCCACTCATCCCTCCGTCTTAGCCACTCATCCCTCTGTCTCTACCACTGATTTCTCCATCTCACCCGCTCAACTCTTCGTCTCTCCCGCTCATCCCTCCATCTCACCCAGTCATCCCTCCATCTCATCCGCTCAATTCTCCATCGCGCCCATTCATTCCCCCGTCTCTCCCACTCATCCCTCCGTCTCTCCCGCTCTTTCCTCCGTCTCTCCCGCTCATCCCTCCATCTCTCACGCTCATCCCTCCATCTCTCCAGCTCATCTCTCTGACTCTCCCACTCGTCTCTCCATCTCACCCGCTCAATTCTCCGTCTCACCCACTCATCCCTCTGTCTCTCCCACTCATCTCTCCGTCTCACCTGTTCATCTCTCCGTCTCACCTATTCATCTCTCCGTCTCTTTCACTCATCTCTCCGTCTCTCCCACTCATCCCTCCATCTCACCCACTTATCCTTCCCTCTCTCCAAATCATCCATTCGTCTCACTGACTCAACCCTCCGTCTCACCCACTTATCCCTCCATCTCTCCCGCTCATCCCTCCGTCTCTCCCGCTCATCCCTCCATCTCTCCTGCTCATCTCTCCATCTCTCCCACTCATCTCTCCATCTCTCCCACTCATCCCTCTGTCTCACCCTCTCAATTCTCCGTCTCACCCACTCATCCCTCCGCCTCTGCCACTCATCTCTCCGTCTCACCCACTCATCTCTCCGTCTGACCCACTCATCTCTCCTTCTCAACACGCTCAACTCTCCGTCTCTCCCGCTCATCTCTCCCACTCATCCCTCTGTCTCACCTGCTCAACTCTCCATCTCTCCCACTCATCTATCCATCTCTCCCACTCATCTGTCCGTCTCACCTGCTCATCTCTCCGTCTCACCCACTCATCCCTCTGTTTCACCCGCTCAATTCACCGTCTCACCTACTCATCCCTCCATTTCACCTACTCATCTGTCGGTGTCTTCCGCACATCTCTCCGTCTCTCCCGCTCATCCCTCCGTCTCTCCCGCTCATCCCTCCGTCTCTCCCGCTCATCCCTCCATCTCTCCCGCTCATCTGTACGTGTCTCCTGCTCATCCCTCCGTCTCTCCCACTCATCTCTCCATCTCACCTACTCATCTGTCCGTCTCACCCGCTCATCTCTCCATCTCACCTGCTCAACTCTCTGTCTCACCCACTCATCCCCCGTTTCACCCGCTCAATTCACCGTCTCACCTACTCATCTCTCCATCTCTACTACTCATCCCATGGTCTCTCCCACTCATCCCTCCGTTTCACCCACTCATCTCTCCATCTCTACTACTCATCCCATGGTCTCTCCCACTCATCCCTCCGTCTCACCCACTGATCCCACCGTCTCACCCACTCATCCCTCTGTCTCACCCGCTCATCCCTCCATCTCTCCCATTCATCCCTCCATCTCTCCCGCTTATCTCTCCATCTCTCCCACTCATCCCTCAGTCTCTCCCACTGAACTCTCCATCTTTCCTGCTCATCCTTCTGTCTCTACCAGTTATCCCTCCGTCTCACCCGCTCATCCATCCATCTCACCCACTCATCTCTACGTCTCTCCCACTCATCCCTCCGTCTTAGCCACTCATCCCTCTGTCTCTACCACTGATTTCTCCATCTCACCCGCTCAACTCTCCGTCTCTCCCGCTCATCCCTCCATCTCACCCAGTCATCCCTCCATCTCATCCGCTCAATTCTCCATCGCGCCCATTCATCCCCCCGTCTCTCCCACTCATCCCTCCGTCTCTCCCGCTCTTTCCTCCTTCTCTCCCGCTCATCCCTCCATCTCTCACGCTCATCCCTCCATCTCTCCAGCTCATCTCTCTGTCTCTCCCACTCGTCTCTCCATCTCACCCGCTCAATTCTCCGTCTCACCCACTCATCCCTCTGTCTCTCCCACTCATCTCTCCGTCTCACCTGTTCATCTCTCCGTCTCACCTGTTCATCTCTCCGTCTCTTCCACTCATCTCTCCGTCTCTCCCACTCATCCCTCCATCTCACCCACTTATCCCTCCCTCTCTCCAAATCATCCATTCGTCTCACTGACTCAACCCTCCGTCTCACCCACTTATCCCTCCATCTCTCCCGTTCATCCCTCCATCTCTCCCGCTCATCCCTCCATCTCTCCTGCTCATCTCTCCATCTCTCCCACTCATCGCTCCATCTCTCCCACTCATCCCTCTGTCTCACCCTCTCAATTCTCCGTCTCACCCACTCATCCCTCCGCCTCTGCCACTCATCTCTCCGTCTGACCCACTCATCTCTCCTTCTCAACACGCTCAACTCTCCGTCTCTCCTGCTCATCTCACCCACTCATCCCTCTGTCTCACCTGCTCAACTCTCCATCTTTCCTGCTCAACACCTCGTCTCTCCCACTCATCTATCCATCTCTCCCACTCATCTGTCCGTCTCACCTGCTCATCTCTCCGTCTCTCCCACTCATCCCTCCGTTTCACCCGCTCAATTCACCGTCTCACCTACTCATCCCTCCATTTCACTTACTCATCTGTCGGTGTCTTCTGCACATTTCTCCGTCTCTCCCGCTCATCCCTCCATCTCTCCCGCTCATCCCTCCATCTCACCTACTCATCTGTCCGTCTCACCCGCTCATCTCTCCATCTCACCTGCTCAACTCTCTGTCTCACCCACCCATCCCCTGTTTCACCCGCTCAATTCACCGTCTCACCTACTCATCTCTCCATCTCTACTACTCATCCCATGGTCTCTCCCACTCATCCCTCTGTCTCACCCACTCATCTCTCCGTCTCTAATACTCATCCCATGGTCTCTCCCACTCATCCCTCCGTCTCACCCACTCATCCCTCCGTCTCACCCGCTCATCCCTCCATCTCTTCCATTCATCCCTCCATCTCTCCCGCTTATCTCTCCATCTCTCCCACTCATCCCTCAGTCTCTCCCACTGAACTCTCCATCTTTCCTGCTCATCCTTCCGTCTCTCCCAGTTATCCCTCCGTCTCACCCGCTCATCCCTCCGTCCACCCACTCATCTCTTCGTCTCTCCCACTCATCCCTCCGTCCTATCCACTCATCCATCTGTCTCTACCGCTGATTTCTCTGTCTCTCCTGCTCAACTCTCCGTCTCTCCCGCTCATCCCTCCATCTCACCCACTCATCCCTCCGTCTCAACCATTCATCCCTCAGTCTCAGCAATTCATCTCTCCGTCTCTCCCGCTCATCCCTCCGTCTCACCCAGTCATCCCTCCATCTCATCCGCTCAATTCTCCATCGCGCCCACTCATCCCTCCATCTCTCCCACTCATTCCTCCATCTCTCACGCTCATCCCTCCATCTCTCCAGCTCATCTGTGTATCTCCTACTCGTCTCTCCATCTCACCCGCTCAATTCTCCGTCTCGCCCACTCATCCCTCTGTCTCTCC
Organism: Isurus oxyrinchus; assembly: GCA_026770705.1. Lineage (NCBI taxonomy): Eukaryota > Metazoa > Chordata > Chondrichthyes > Lamniformes > Lamnidae > Isurus > Isurus oxyrinchus. The sequence goes on along the minus strand of JANJGN010000004.1, from coordinate 201,197,510 downwards.
CACTCATCTCTCCGTCTCACCTGTTCATCTCTCCGTCTCACCCGCTCATCCCTCCGTCTCTTCCACTCATCTCTCTGTCTCTCCCACTCATCCCTCCGTCTCACCCACTTATCCCTCCCTCTCTCCAAATCATCCATTCGTCTCACCGACTCAACCCTCCATCTCACCCACTTATCCCTCCGTCTCTGCCACTCATCCCTCCGTCTCTCCTGCTCATCTCTCCATCTCTCCCACTCATCTCTCCGTCTGACTCACCCATCTCTCCTTCTCAACCGCTCAACTCTCCGTCTCACCCATTCATCCCTCCATCTCTCCCACTCATCCCTCTGTCTCACCTGCTGAACTCTCCGTCTTTCCTGCTCAACACTCCGTCTCTCCCACTCATCTATCCATCTCTCCCACTCATCTGTCCGTCTCACCCGCTCATCTCTCCGTCTCTCTCACTCATCCCTCCGTCCCACCTGGTCATCCCTCCGTCTCACCCGTTCAATTCGCTGTCTCACCCACTCATCCCTCCATTTCTCCCGCTCATCTCTCTGTCTCACCCACTCATCCCTCCGTCTCTCCCACTCATCCCTCCATCTCACCCACTTATCCCTCCATCTCTCCAAATCATCCCTCCGTCTCACCGACTCATCCCTCCGTCTCACCCACTTATCCCTCCATCTCACCCGCTCATCCCACCGTCTCTCCCACTCATTTCTCCGTCTCTCCCGCTCATCGCTCCATCTCTCCCACTCATCTCTCGGTCTCTCCCCCTCATCTCTCCGTCTCTCCCACTCATCCCTCCGTCTCACCCACTTATCCCTCCCTCTCTCCAAATCATCCATTCGTCTCACCGACTCAACCCTCCATCTCACCCACTTATCCCTCCGTCTCTCCCGCTCATCCCTCCGTCTCTCCTGCTCATCTCTCCATCTCTCCCACTCATCTATCCATCTCTCCCACTCATCTCTCCGTCTGACCCACTCATCTCTCCTTCTCAACCGCTCAACTCTCCGTCTCACCCATTCATCCCTCCATCTCTCCCACTCATCCCTCTGTCTCACCTGCTGAACTCTCCGTCTTTCCTGCTCAACACTCCGTCTCTCCCACTCATCTATCCATCTCTCCCACTCATCTGTCCGTCTCACCCGCTCATCTCTCCGTCTCTCCCACTCATCCCCCCGCCCCACCTGGTCATCCCTCCGTCTCACCCGTTCAATTCTCTGTCTCACCCACTCATCCCTCCGTCTCTCCCGCTCATCTCTCCGTCTCACCCACTCATCCCTCCGTCTCTCCCACTCATCCCTCCGTCTCACCCACTTATCCCTCCATCTCTCCAAATCATCCCTCCGTCTCACCGACTCATCCCTCCGTCTCACCCACTTATCCCTCCATCTCACCTGCTCATCCCACCGTCTCTCCCGCTCATTTCTCCGTCTCTCCCCCTCATCTCTCCGTCTCTCCCACTCATTCCTCCGTCTCACCCTCTCAATTCTCCGTCTCACCCACTCATCACTCCACCTCTGCCATTCATCTCTCCGTCACACCCACTCATCTCTCCTTCTCAACCACTCAACTCTCCGTCTCACCCATTCATCCCTCCGCATCTCCCACTCATCCCTCCGTCTCTCCTGCTCATCCCTCTGTCTCACCTGCTGAACTCTCCATCTTTCCCGCTCAACCTACCGTCTCACCCACTCATCCCTCCATCTCTCCCACACATCTCTCCCTCTCTCCCGCTCATCTGTCCGTCTCTCCCGCACATCTCTCCGTCTCTTCCACTCATCCCAAAGTCTCACCCATTCAATTATCCGTCTCAACCACTCATCTCTCTGTCTCTCCCACTGATCCCTCTGTCTCTCCCATTCATCCCTCTGTCTCTCCCACTGATCCCTCCGTCTCACCCACTCATCCCTCCATCTCACCCACTCATCCCTCCATCTCTCCCACACATCTCTCCCTCTCTCCCGCTCATCTGTCCGTCTCTCCCGCACATCTCTCCGTCTCTCCCACTCATCCCAAAGTCTCACCCATTCAATTATCCGTCTCAACCACTCATCTCTCTGTCTCTCCCACTGATCCCTCCGTCTCTCCCACTCATCCCTCTGTCTCTCCCACTCATCCCTCCGTCTCACCCACTTATCCCTCCATCTCTCCAAATCATCCCTCCGTCTCACCGACTCATCCCTCCGTCTCACCCACTTATCCCTCCATCTCACCCGCTCATCCCACCGTCTCTCCCGCTCATTTCTCCGTCTCTCCCCCTCATCTCTCCGTCTCTCCCACTCATTCCTCCGTCTCACCCTCTCAATTCTCCGTCTCACCCACTCATCACTCCACCTCTGCCATTCATCTCTCCGTCACACCCACTCATCTCTCCTTCTCAACCACTCAACTCTCCGTCTCACCCATTCATCCCTCCGCATCTCCCACTCATCCCTCCGTCTCTCCTGCTCATCCCTCTGTCTCACCTGCTGAACTCTCCATCTTTCCCGCTCAACCCACCGTCTCACCCACTCATCCCTCCATCTCTCCCACACATCTCTCCCTCTCTCCCGCTCATCTGTCCGTCTCTCCCGCACATCTCTCCGTCTCTTCCACTCATCCCAAAGTCTCACCCATTCAATTATCCGTCTCAACCACTCATCTCTCTGTCTCTCCCACTGATCCCTCTGTCTCTCCCACTCATCCCTCTGTCTCTCCCACTGATCCCTCCGTCTCACCCACTCATCCCTCCATCTCACCCACTCATCCCTCCATCTCTCCCACACATCTCTCCCTCTCTCCCGCTCATCTGTCCGTCTCTCCCGCACATCTCTCCGTCTCTCCCACTCATCCCAAAGTCTCACCCATTCAATTATCCGTCTCAACCACTCATCTCTCTGTCTCTCCCACTGATCCCTCCGTCTCTCCCACTCATCCCTCTGTCTCTCCCACTCATCCCTCTGTCTTTCCCACTCATCTCTCCGTCTTGACTACTCATCCCTCCGTATTTCCCACTCATCTCTCCGTCTCTACCACTCATCCCTCCATCTCACCCACTCATCCCTCCATCTCTCCCGCTCATCCATTTCTCCCACTCATCTCTCCATCTCTCCCACTCATCCCTCAGTCTCACCCACTATACTCTCCATCCTTCCCGCTCATCATTCCGTCACTCCCACGAATCCCTCCATCTCACCCGCTCATCCCTCTGTCTCACCCACACATCTCTTCGTCTCTCCCACTCATCCCTCCGTCTCACCCACTTATCCCTCCATCTCTCCAAATCATCCCTCCGTCTCACCGACTCATCCCTCCGTCTCACCCACTTATCCCTCCATCTCACCCGCTCATCCCACCGTCTCTCCCGCTCATTTCTCCGTCTCTCCCCCTCATCTCTCCGTCTCTCCCACTCATTCCTCCGTCTCACCCTCTCAATTCTCCGTCTCACCCACTCATCACTCCACCTCTGCCATTCATCTCTCCGTCACACCCACTCATCTCTCCTTCTCAACCACTCAACTCTCCGTCTCACCCATTCATCCCTCCGCATCTCCCACTCATCCCTCCGTCTCTCCTGCTCATCCCTCTGTCTCACCTGCTGAACTCTCCATCTTTCCCGCTCAACCCACCGTCTCACCCACTCATCCCTCCATCTCTCCCACACATTTCTCCCTCTCTCCCGCTCATCTGTCCGTCTCTCCCGCACATCTCTCCGTCTCTTCCACTCATCCCAAAGTCTCACCCATTCAATTATCCGTCTCAACCACTCATCTCTCTGTCTCTCCCACTGATCCCTCTGTCTCTCCCACTCATCCCTCTGTCTCTCCCACTGATCCCTCCGTCTCACCCACTCATCCCTCCATCTCACCCACTCATCCCTCCATCTCTCCCACACATCTCTCCCTCTCTCCCGCTCATCTGTCCGTCTCTCCCGCACATCTCTCCGTCTCTCCCACTCATCCCAAAGTCTCACCCATTCAATTATCCGTCTCAACCACTCATCTCTCTGTCTCTCCCACTGATCCCTCCGTCTCTCCCACTCATCCCTCTGTCTCTCCCACTCATCCCTCTGTCTTTCCCACTCATCTCTCCGTCTTGACTACTCATCCCTCCGTATCTCCCACTCATCTCTCCGTCTCTACCACTCATCCCTCCATCTCACCCACTCATCCCTCCATCTCTCCCGCTCATCCATTTCTCCCGCTCATCTCTCCATCTCTCCCACTCATCCCTCAGTCTCACCCACTATACTCTCCATCCTTCCCGCTCATCATTCCGTCACTCCCACGAATCCCTCCATCTCACCCGCTCATCCCTCTGTCTCACCCACACATCTCTTCGTCTCTCCCACTCATCTCTCCGTCTCTACCGCTGATCTCTCCGTCTCTCCCGCTCATCCCTCCATCTCACCAACTCATCCCTCCGTCTCACCCATTCATCCCTCCGTCTCACCAAATCATCTCCCCGTCTCTCCCACTCATCCCCCCGTCTCACCCGGTCATCCCTCCGTCTCACCCGTTCAACTCTCCATCTCACCCACTCATCTCTCTGTCTCTCCCACTCATCTCTCCGTCTCACCCGCTCATCTCTCCGTCTCACCCGGTAATCCCTCCATCTCTCCCACTCATCTCTCCGTCTCTCCCACTCATCCCTCCGTCTCACCCACTTATCCCTCCATCTCACCCACTTATCCCTCCATCTCACCCGCTCATCCCACCGTCTCTCCCGCTCATTTCTCCGTCTCTCCCGCTCATCGCTCCATCTCTCCCACTCATCTCTCGGTCTCTCCCACTCATCTCTCGGTCTCTCCCCCTCATCTCTCCATCTCTCCCACTCATCCCTCCGTCTCACCCTCTCAATTCTCCGTCTCACCCACTCATCACTCTGTCCCTCCCACTGATCCCTCCGTCTCACCAACTCATCCCTCCGTCTCACCCTCTCATCCCTCCATCTCTCCCGCTCATCTCTCCGTCTCTCCCGCTCATCTCTCCGTCTCTCCCACTCATCCCTCCGTCTCTCCCACTCATCCCTCCATCTCACCCACTGATCCCTCCGTCTCACCCACGCATTCCTCCATCTCACTCGCTCATCCCTCCATCTCTCCCGCTCATCTCTCCATCTCACCCACTCATCCCTCCGTCTCACCCATTCATCCCTCCGTCTCACTCGCTCATCCCTCCATCTCTCCCGCTCATCTCTCCATCTCTCCCACTCATCCCTCAGACTCACCCATTCATCCCTCCGTCTCACTCGCTCATCCCTCCATCTCTCCCGCTCATCTCTCCATCTCTCCCACTCATCCCTCAGACTCACCCACTAAACTCTCCATCTTTCCCACTCATCATTCCGTCTCTTCCACGTATCCCGCCGTCTCATCCACTCATCCCTCTGTCTCACCCACATATCTCTTTGTCTCTCCCACTCATCCCTCCATCTTACCCACTCATCCCTCCATCTCTAGCGCTGATCTCTCCGTCTCTCCCGCTCAGCTTTCTGTCTCTCCCGCTCATCCCTCCATCTCACCCACTCATCCCTCCGTCTCACCCATTCATCCCTCTGTCTTACCAATTCATCTCTCCGTCTCTCCCACTCATCCCTCCGTCTCACCCACTCATCCCTCCGTCACACCCACTCATCCCTCCGTCTGACCCACTCATCTCTCCTTCTCAACCACTCAACTCTCCGTCTCACCCATTCATCCCTCCGCATCTCCCACTCATCCCTCTGTCTCACCTGCTGAACTCTCCATCTTTCCCGCACAACCAGCCGTCTCTACCACTCATCTATCCATCTATCCATCTCTCCCACTCATCTCTCCATCTCACCCGCTCAAATCTCCATCTCACCCACTCATCCCTCCGTCTTACCCGCTCAACTCTCCGTCTCACCCACTCATCCCTCGGTTTCACCCGCTCAATTCACTGTCTCACCTACTCAGCCCTCCGTCTCTTCCATTCACCTCTCTATCTCACCTACTCATCTGTCCGTCTCTCCCACACATCTCTCCGTCTCTCCCGCTCATCTGTCCGTCTCTCCCGCACATCTCTCCGTCTCTCCCACTGATCCTTCCGTCTCACCCACTCATCCCTCCATCTCACCCACTCATTCCTCCATCTCTCCCGCTCATCTCTCCGTCTGGACTACTCATCCCACCGTATCCCCCACTCATCTCTCCGTCTCTACCACTCATCCCTCCGTCTCACCCACTGATCCCTCTGTCTCACCCACTCATACCTCTGTCACATCCGCTCATCCATCCATCTCTCCCGCTCATCCATTTCTCCTGCTCATCTCTGCATCTCTCCCACTCAGCTCTCAGTCTCACCCACTATACTCTCCATCTTTCCTGCTCATCATTCCGTCACTCCCACGTATCCGTCCGTCTCACCCGCTCATCCCTCTGTCTCACCCACACATCTCTCCGTCTCTACCGCTGATCTCTCCGTCTCTCCCGCTGATCTCTCCGTCTCTCCCGCTCAGCTCTCTGTCTCTCCCGCTCATCCTCCATCTCACCCACTCATCTCTCCGTCTCACCCATTCATCCCTCCGTCTCACCAATTCATCTCTCCATCTCTCCCACTCATCCCTCCGTCTCACCCAGTCATCCCTCCGTCTCACCCGTTCAATTCTCCATCTCACCCACTCATCTCTCCGTCTCACCCATTCATCCCTCCGTCTCACCAATTCATCTCTCCATCTCTCCCACTCATCTCTCCTTCTCACCCGCTCATCTCTCCGTCTCACCCACTAATCCCTCCATCTCTCCCACTCATCCCTCCGTCTTACCCACTTATCCCTCCATCTCTCCAAATCATCCCTCCGTCTCACCGACTCATCCCTCCGTCTCACCCTCTCATCCCTCCATCTCACCCGCACATCCCACCGTCTCTCCTGCACATCCCACCGTCTCTCCCACTCATCTCTCCATCTCTCCCGCTCATCTCTCGGTCTCTCCCCCTCATCTCTCCGTCTCTCCCACTCATTCCTCCGTCTCAACCTCTCAATTCTCCATCTCACCCACTCATCATTCCATCTCTGTCACTCGTCTCTCCATCTCACCCGCTCATCCCTCCGCCTCTCCCGCTCATCCCTCCGCCTCTCCCGCTTATATCTACATCTCTCCCACTCATCCCTCCGCCTCTCCCGCTCATCCCTCCGCCTCTCCCGCTTATATCTACATCTCTCCCACTCATCCCTCTGTCTCACCCACTCATCCTTCCGTCTTTCCCACTCATCCTTCCATCTCTCCCACTTATCCCTCTCTCTCACCTGCTCATCCCTCCATCTCACCAACTCTTCTCTTCGTTTCTCCCACTCATCCCTCCGTCTCACCCACTCATCCCTCCATCTCTACCACTGATCTCTCCGTCTCTCCACTCATCCCTACATTTCACCCACTCATCCCTCCGTCCCACCAATTCATCCCTCCGTCTCACCAATTCATCTCTCCGTCTCTCCCGCTCATCCTTCCGTCTCACCCGATCATCCCTCCGTCTCACACGCTCAATTCTCCGTCTCACCCGCTCATCCCTCCGCCTCTCCCGCTCATCCCTCCGCCTCTCCCGCTTATATCTACATCTCTCCCACTCATCCCTCTGTCTCACCCACTCATCCTTCCATCTCTCCCACTTATCCCTCTCTCTCACCTGCTCATCCCTCCATCTCACCAACTCTTCTCTTCGTTTCTCCCACTCATCCCTCCGTCTCACCCACTCATCCCTCCATCTCTACCACTGATCTCTCCGTCTCTCCACTCATCCCTACATTTCACCCACTCATCCCTCCGTCCCACCAATTCATCTCTCCGTCTCACCCGATCATCCCTCCGTCTCACACGCTCAATTCTCCGTCTCAACCACTCATCCCTCCGTCTCTCCCACTCATCCCTCAGTCTCACCCACTAAACTCTCAGGCTTTCCCGCTCATCATTCCGTCTCTCCCACTTATCCCTCCGTCTCACCCGTGCATCCCTCTGTCTCACCCAATCATCTCTTCGTCTCTCCCAGTCATCCCTCCGTCTTACACACTCATCCCGACGTCTCCACCGCTGATCTCACCGTCTGTCCCGCTCAGCTCTCCGGCTCTCCCGCTCATCCCTCCATCTCACCAACTCATCCCTCCGTCTCACCCATTCATCCCTCCATCACACCAATTCATCTCTCCGTCTCTCCCGCTCATCCCTCCATCTCACTCGTTCAATTCTCCATCTCACCCACTCATCCCTCCATCTCACCCACTCATCCCTCTGTCTCTCCCACTCATCTCTCCATCTCACCCGCTCATCTCTCCGTCTCACCTGCTCATCCCTCCATCTCTCCCACTCATCTCTCCGTCTCTCCCACTCATCCCTCTGTCTCACCGACTCATCCCTCTGTCTCTCCCACTCATCCCTCCGTCTCAACCACTCATCCCTCCGTCTCTCCCACTCATCCGTCCTTCCCTCTCACTCATCCCTCCATCTCTCCCACTCATCCCTCCATCTCACCCACTCATCCCTCCATCTCACCCACTCATCCCTCCATCTCTCCCACTCATCCCTCCATCTCTCCCACTCATCCCTCCGTCTCTCCCACTCATCCCTCTGTCTGCCCCACTCATCCCTCCGTCTCACCCACTCATCCCTCTGTCTCACCCACTTATCCCTCTGTCTGTGCCACTCATCCCTCCATCTCTCCCACTCATCTCTCCATTTCTCCCACTCATCCCTCCGTCTCTCCCACTCATCCCTCTGTCTCACCAACTCATCACTTCGTCCCTCCCCCTGATCACTCCGTCTCTCCTGCTCATCCCTCCGTCTGTCCCACTCATCCCTCCATCTCTCCCACTCATCCCTCCGTCTCTCCCACTCATCCCTCCGTCTCTCCCACTCACCCTCCGTCTCACCCATTCATCCCTCCGTCTGTCCCTCTCATCCCTCCGTCTCTCCCACTCATCCCTCCGACTCACCCATTCATCCCTCCATCTGTCCCACTCATCCCTCCATCTCTCCCACTCATCCCTCTGTCTCACCCACTTACCCCTCCGTCTCTCCCACTCATCCCTCCATCTCTCCCACTCATCTCTCCATTTCTCCCACTCATCCCTCCATCTCTCCCACTCGTCCCGTCTCTAATACTCACCCCTCCATCTCACCCATTCATCCCTCCATCTCTCCGGCTCATCCGTCCGTCTCTCCCACTCATCCCTCCCACACCTTTATTCGTCTCTCCCGATCATCTCTCTATCTCTCCCATTCACCCCTCCGTCTCTCCCATTCATCCTTCCATCTCTCCCACTCATCCATCTCACTCGCCCCTCTGTCTCTCCCACTCATCCCTCCATCTCTTTCACGTCTCTCCATCACATCCCTCCAGCTGATCCATTCAAAATGGATTCGGATGAAAGGTTATTGACCTGAAACGCTAACTCTATTTCTCTCTCCACAGACGCTGTTTGACCTGCCGAGTATTTCCAGCATCCGCAGTATCTTGCTTAACGGTCTTTGGAGTATTGTCACTGTTGTAATTTAGCAAAGGTGGCAGATAATTTCTGCATAGCAAGCTCCCACAAACAGCAGTGTGATAATGAGCAGAGAATCTGTTTTTTGTGATGTTGATTGAGGGATAAATATTGGCCTGGACATCGGGGAGAACTCCCCTGCCCTTCCTCAAAATGCTAGGTCATGGGAGGCTTTTACATCCACCTCCGAGGACAGATGAGGCCTCGCTTTAACATCTCATCTGAAAGACAGTGCCTCAGGCAGTGCAGTACTCCCTCAGTACTGCATTGGAGTGTCAGCGTGGCATTTGTGCTCAAGTTTTCAGAGCATGAGTTGGACCCTCAATGTTGTGATTGAGATATGATGATCAGGATGAGACGGAGGGATGAATGGGTCAGCTGATGGCCACTGAGCCATTGCTGACCGCCTAACCTAAAGGGAAATAAACTGAGTGTAAAATTAGTGATTCACTGAAAGAAGCAAAAACTGAAATGTCGTCTTAAAATTTAAGCGATGGGAAGGCTCTAGGACCCAGTGTGAATCTAGTGAGCTGCCTTAGCCAATGGAGACAGAGGGGCAGAGTTTGGTGTTAGTGAGAATACAACAGGAGGTGTCAACCTGCCAGAGTCAGACAGAGAGGCTGAGAGACTGGGAAACGTGCTTCTTCAGTCACACGAGCGATTTACTGCAGAGATTGGGAGGACTTCGAGAGAGAGCGAGAGAGAGGGAGAGAGAGTCTGACAAACACTCAACACTTTCTCAATAAAGAGGCAGGAGTCAGGCAGAAGCAGGAGCAGAGTTTGGAAATACTGAGATAAACGTGCAGTCTGGACACAGTGGGAGAGAGAGAGAGAGAGAGAGAGAGAGAGGAGAGAACACAGCAGCAATGAAGAAACAGAGGGGCCAGTCCTGGCTGTGAAGGAACAGGAAGAGCCCATGGGCTACATGTCCATCGACTAGGTGTGCATCGCACTGCAAGGAATGCAAAACTGGTTTGCAGAGTGACAACCATATCTTGTCACCACAAACCACCCCTACCCCCCCCTCAACCCCACACCACCACCCCCCCTCCCCGCCCCCCAAATTGCCTCAATCTCATTCCGTTCCTGCTTTGTTTCTTTAACTTGAAATCTGGAAAAGTAAAATTTGCCAACGACTGCTGGCATTACCTATCCATCAATTCCGGCAGGATTATCAGACAGGAATTGAATAAAGGAAGGAGTTGGAATTTTCAAATTGACAGCAGAACTGTTTTTTCACTCCGGCTGGACCGCTTGTTAAAGAGGGATATCACTGTGGACAAGATCGGGTTGCTTGTTTGTCAACCGGTTTAAAAACTGGAGGGATTTCTTGTGCGAGAAGTTCGGAGGATGAGTGGATCGAATGTTAGTGACCATGTCAGCAACAACAACACCACCCATCTCAAGGAGTTCCCTGCTATCCCAACAGTCATGTTTGTGTTTGGGGTTGTGGGGAACCTTATCGCTATTGTGGTTCTCTGCAAGTCTCGAAAGGAGCAAAAGGAGACGACATTCTACACTCTGGTGTGTGGCCTGGCTGTGACTGATCTGCTGGGTACCTGTCTGGTCAGTCCCATCACAATCATCACCTATGTCAAGGGGAACTGGCCAGGGAACAGTGCGCTGTGTGAGTACGACTCCTTCGTCCTTCTTTTCTTCGGAACCTCAGGTCTCAGCATCATCTGTGCCATGTCCATCGAGAGGTACCTGGCCATTAACCATGCCTACTTCTACAGTCACTACGTGGACAAGAAGCTGGCCGGCCTGACTCTCTTCACCATCTACGTGGCCAACACCCTCTTCTGTGCCCTGCCCAACGTCGGCCTGGGCAAGACGGTCAAGCAGTTCCCCGAGACCTGGTGCTTCATTGACTGGCAGACGGAGGAGCCCCAGCACGCCGTCTACTCTTACATGTACGCTGGCTTCAGCTCCTTTCTGATCCTGGTGACGGTGATCTGCAACGTGCTGGTGTGCATGGCTCTGATCCACATGCATCGCCAGTTCATCCGCCGCACCTCACTGGGCAATGACCCCCGGCTGCGGGAGCTGCGCCGGCGCCGGAGCTTCCGCCGCATGGCTGGCGCCGAGCTCCAGATGGTCATCCTGCTCATCGCCACCTCGGCCGTGGTCCTCATCTGCTCCATCCCGCTGGTGGTAAGTCATTTTACAGGGGCACAGAAACAGGGGTTTCTGCTGTATACCAGCCCCCTTCAGTTAACCCTCTCAGTATATTCCTCCTACCCTCTGTCTGCCTCACGTACCTTTTGCTTTAATACCCTCTGCTATTCACCCCGACCACTCCCTCCCTGGGTAGCGAATTCCACACTCACACCCCCCCTCCGACCCCTCTCCGACTCTGTGAGAAATCCTCCTGACTTCCCTGTTGGTTTATGTGTGATTATCTGCTCACAGCACATACTTCTCTCTCCCCCCACGAGTCTCTACGTCAACTCGATTGAAACTCTTATCTTAATCTTTAAGTCCTTAACAGCTGCTAACAGTCACGGTTCGGGATTCGTACCCACGACATTCTCGGCAATGAAACATTTTCCCTGGCAGGATTTCATGTGTTGGGTTTCTTTGGTACAACTGCTCCTTCAACAGGGTACAACAGGGATAGGAACTTTACACAACCGCCTCCTGTTGTCACATGGCGTGAATCCGACCCCACCCCACCCCCCAAGTGTCGCAGAGAGTCACAGCATTATAATGGCACAGGAAGAGGCCATTCCGTCCATTGAATTCATGCTGGGTCTCTGTAGGGCAGTCCAGTCAGTCCCCTTGCCTGTGAGTGTTGGGAATGGTTTAATGTTTTACTGAAAGCCAATTAAATAATCAGCTGGCCGCATCATAGATTCTTACAGAACAGGACACCATTCGGCCCATCCACCTGTGCCAGCTCCTTGAAACCGCTATCCAAATAGCCCCACACTCCCTACTCTTCCCCCCCCCACTTTGCCCTGCAAATGTTTCCTCTTCAAGTATTTATCCAATTCTCTTTTGAAAGTTATTATTGAATCTGCTTCCACCGCCCACGCAGGCAGTGCATTCCAGATCACACCCGCTCGCTGCGTGAAATATCATTGCTCAACGATACCCTGGGGCATTTGCCAATTATCTTAAAGTTAAATTCTCCAGTTGTTATGTAGGCTAAGTGACAAAATGTGATATTCAGCGTGTAAAACAGGTTGATTTTAGGAGTGTTTCAGGGGGTGTGTCGCCTCCTGTGGGCTCTGATTGAGGAGATCAGGCATTACATCAGGAGACAGGGCCACGGCGATGTGCCTAGTTCCATCCTGGGAACCCCCACCCACAGGCCTGGGAGGGGAGGGGCGGGGGGGGTGGGTGGTGGGGGTGGGGGTGTGCAGATTGAGCGGAATGAGACCGGGGCTCAAAGGGTTAATTGACGAGGTCAGGTTGCCTAGTCTGCGCTTGCCTGTTTGCTTGAGAATGGATGACCGAGGGGGTGATCTGATTTGAGTTGTTAAAATGACTAAAGGTTTCAATAGGGGCAGCAGATGAAAAGAAGATGGTCGGGTTCGAGGGGGGGTCGGTGGTGGGGTGGGGGGGGAACAGTCCAGGTGTAGGATTTTTTTGGATAGCAGGCCCTCTGGTCCTGCCACGCGAGGAGTTGGAGAAGAATTGCAACCCAGCAAACACGTCAGTCCCGCAGCCGTTTGACACTCCAACTGGTGGCACCTCTGTAGTGCCAGCGGTGTCAGTGCCCACTGAGTGGTCACAGGTGGTCCCCAGATTCTGAGTCTCAGAATCTGGGATTGAGGGTGGGGGGGGGGGGGTGGTGGGAGGGAGGAGGGGGGTTTGGGGGGTGGTGGGGTAAGGGGTCTTAGGGAGGGCAGGGTCTCGATGGAGAGGCTGGGGTGAAGGAGGGAGCACTCACAGAGGACAGACCTCGGGGTGGTGGGGTGGGGGGTGGGGGGGGGGCACCCAATCTGGAAAGGGGGGCCCATGAGGAAGGACCCCCCCCCCCCCCCATTCCCACCGAAGTGTGAGCAGAGTGACCTGCTGGGTGTTCCGCACCCCCCTACCCCCTCCCCAAACCTCTCCCGCCAGCCTTGAAATTGAGGCTGGGCGGGAAGTGGCCCTAAAGTGGCCTCAGTTGGGGTGAGAGAGCAGGTGGGCCACCCTTGGCCTTGCCCACATCCCATAAGATTGTGGACAGGGCAGGGGTAAGTGGCAGGAGGGCCATCCGGGGAACCTTATTCTGCGCCCCCCCACCCCCCCACCCCCCTCGGCCTGCAAGTGGTGCACGGTAAAATTCTTCCCCAGCACCAGGAGATAAAACCTTATCATCAGAGCCAGTGATAAACATGAAGCATTGCTTCACACAAAGGGAGTGGAAAGCTGGAACTCTCTCGCCTGAAACGTTGTGGGCCCATTGACGGTTTCATGACTGTGACCGATAGACAGGTAACAATATGGAAGCTTAAGGAATGAAGACCAACAAATAACGCTATGGAGCAGCCAGCGTCTAACTGTAGGGTGTAGCAGGGTGGAGGGGCTGAATGGCCTCTTCCAGGATCTGTTTGCTGGGGCACCTCTGTAGATCCAGTTGCACCTGCGCCAACGTGGATCAGAGTAATCCAGGTCAGAGCGATAACAGCGTGAAGACTCTCTCCAGCCTGTCACGTGAGGCATTAACTCTGGGTGGGAGAGGCCAGGTCCCTCAAAGAATGGAACGCTTTCCGTCTAAACCTGTCTTAAGTGAGAATAAGGAGGTGAATATCTAGCAGTCGGTCAGAGCCCAGCCCCCATCACATCCTCACCACTCTCCACTGTCCAGTCGATTTAAGTGTTAACTCATTGTGATCTGGCGAATGGGGTAAACGCTTGGGGAAGTGTCAGCAAGCAGCTTGCTGGCTGATTCACAATCACCCCAAACCCTAAAAGGGACTCGAGGCAAAAAACCAAGAAAGAATCGAGTTAGCCAGGAGGTCCAGCTAGCTATCAGCAGCAAGCTCGGGCGTTTATCAGCAGTACCTACACCTTCACCTGTCTGGGAGTGACAGCTTGTTTAGTTTTCCTGGATTCTGTCCTAAACACTTCGACTCTCCTTGCAGTTTGTGGAAGAGATTAAGAGCAAATGGGTGGACTTTCCCGGTCCCATGGAGACGGGGGGTGGGGGTGGGGGTGGGGGTGGGGGGGGGAGAACCCATGTCAGGGCAACGCTGGGACACATTCTCCACATTCCCACCACTTGGAATGTTCCCAAGAGGCAAGCAGGACTGGCTGCACCGAGACAGACAATTCACGTTGTTGGGGCCGGAATTGGTGAGGATTTTCCCGATTTGCCAGGAGTCTATCAGCGGCAGAGTGGACCCACCCTCCCCTCCCCCTCCCCCTCCCCCTCCCCCGAGTCTCCTCAGCTTCCCCCTCCCCTTCCCCCCCCCACCACAGTCTCCTCATTAGAAGCGAGCCCCGTGAGGTGTGGTGAGGGCTGGTTATCATGTCTGTATGAGCTGTGCAACATATTCAGAGAGCTGAGCTTCCTGACAATAAATCACCGCGGTGGTGAAGCAAGGCGCCGAGTGGTCAGGAGGTAAACGTTGTTGAAAGTAATCTTGCGTTGATGTGCTGGGCTCCCCCATCATTGGGGAAGGGGACGATTGTTGGCATCCTCCTCCTGTCAGTTGTTTGAATTCCCCGATCACCTCTTTGTTCGCTGACCTGCACTGGCTCTTGATTTTAAAATCCTCAACCTTGTTTTCAAATTCCTCTATGGCCTTGCCCCTCCCTTTTGTAACTACACGGAAAACAGAGAGTCGGGATACACTTTCAGGATGGCAAACAGTAACAGTGGAGTGCCACAGAGATAGTACTGGATGTGGCAGGACTGCAGAGCTTAGATCTGATCCGTTGGTTGTGGGATCGCTTAGCTCTGTCTATCACTTGCTGCTTATGCTGTTTGGCACACAAGTAGTCCTGTGTTATAGCTTCACCTTATTTTTCGGTGTGCCTGGTGCTGCTCCTGGCATGTCCCCCTGCACTCTTCATTAAACCAGAAGGGTCATGAGGACTCGAAACGTCAACTCTTTTCTTCTCCGCCGATGCTGCCAGACCTGCTGAGTTTTTCCAGGTGTTGCTCTGTTTTAGTTTTGTCCCTGGCTTGATGGGAATGGTGGAGTGGGGGATACGTGGGGCCATGAGGTTACAGATTGTGTTTGTCTACAATTCTGCTGCTGCTGACGGCCCACAGCACCTCAGCCCAGTTTTGAGTTTCATCAAAGAAAAATTAGCGGAAAGCCACGTTATGATATATTAGGACAGATGACTAAAAGCTTGGTCAAAAAAGTTGCTTTTTAAAAGTGTCTTAAGGGAGGAGAAAGAAGTGGAGAGGCAGAGAGGTTTACGGAGGGAGGTTCCACAGCTTAAAGCACAACCATCAATGACGGAGCGATTACAATCAGGGACATTCGAGACTCTGGAATTGGAGGACTGCAGATTTTTTGGAGGGTTGGGGATCTAGAGGAAGTTACAGAATAAGGAACATAATAAATAGGAGCAGGTGTAGGCCATTCAGCCTGTTCAGAAGCTCAGTGAGATGCTGCCTGATCTGGTTGTGGTCTTTGCTCCTCCATAACACTTGAATCCCTTGTCAATGAAAAATCTGCCTCACTGAGCCTTGAAAAATTCAATGATCCAGCCTCACTGCTCCCTGTGGAAGAGAATTCCATAGACTAATGACCCTTTGAGAGATGAAGATCCTCCTAATCTCTGTCTTAAATGGGAGACCCCTTATTTTTAAACCGTGCCCCAGTTCTAGATTCTGCCACAAGAGTAAACATCCTCTCAGTATCCACCTTGTCAAACCCTCCCAGAATCTTTTATGTTTTATAAGATCACCTCTCATTCTTCGAAACTCCAATCAGTAGCAGCCCAACCTGCTCAACCTTTCCTCATAAGACAAACCCCTTCACCCCAGGAATCAGCTGAGTGAATATTCTCTGGATTGTTTCCAATACAAATACATCCCTTCTGTAGTGAAGAGACCAAAACTGTACACAGTGCTCCAGGTGCGGTCTCAGCAATATCATGAACAGTTGTAGCAAGACTTCCCTACTTTTATACTCCATCCCCCTTGCAATAAAGGTCAACATTCACCAAATCACAGAATTGTTACTGCAGGAGGCAGCTATTCGGCCCATCGTGTCTGTGCTGGCTCTCTGAATGAGCAACTCACCTAGTTCCATTCTCCAGCCTTCTCCCTGTAACTCTACAGATTGGTTCCCTTCGAATAATCAGCCAATTCCCTTTTGAAAGCCTCCATTGACCCTGCCTCACCCACAATCTCAGGCCGTGCATTCCAGATCCTAACCACTCGCTGTGTGGAAAAGTTTCTCCTTATGTCTCCATTGCTTCTTTTACCAATTACCTTAAACCTGTGTCCCCTCTGGTTCTCGATCCTTCCACCAATGGGAACAGTTTCTCCCTATCCACTCTGTCCAGATCCCTCATGAATTTGAACCTCAGTCGAGGGACAGCCAGATCCCTCTGTACCGCAGCATCCTGCAGTCTCTCTCCCAACCTCACATTATACTCCAGCTGCCAACATTTCTCCCTCTCACCTAACCTATCTATATCCCTTTGCAGACTCTGTGTATTTACAATTTGCTTTCCTACCTGTCTCTGTATCATCAGTAAATTTAGCTACAGTCCCTTCATCCAAGTCATTAATACAGATCGTACATAGCCGAGGTCCCAGCACTCCACTGTGGTACTCCACTAGTTACAGTTTACCATCCTGAAAGTTTATCCTGACTCTCTGCTTCCTGTTTGGTTAGATTAGGGAGGGGAGATTAGAGCATAGAGGGATTTGAAAACAAGGATGGGAGTTTTAAAATCAAGACCTCACTAGATTGGGAGCTAGTGTAGGTCAGCGAGCACAGGGGTGATAGGGGAACAGGACTTGCTGTGAGTTAAGACTTGGAAAGCAGAGTTTTGGCTGGCCTCATGTTTACAGAGAGCAGAATGTGGGCGAGCAGCCAGGAGTGAGTTGGGATAGTCGGGTCTCGGTGTAACAAAGGGCCTGGATGAGGGTTTCAGCAGCAGATGAGCTGAGACAGGGGTGAACACGAGGGATGGACGGAGTGAAAACGGGCTGTGTTAGTGACAGCGTAGATTTGTGTTTGGAAGCTCATGTAGGAATCAAACCTTGACAGCAAGGTTGCAAGCAGACCGTTCAGCCTCAGATTGCTGCTGCAGAGAGGGTTGGTGGTGAAGGAGCCAAGTCTACCCAATATTAACTGGAAGGAAGTTCTGCCTAACCAGTGCTGGAAATTGTCTTCCACAGTCACTGTGCAGTGGTCACCCCAACCAACACTGCAACAGGCAGATTGTCCGTGACAGGTGGATTGTTGAGGACAAGATCAAGTTGATTACTCGCTCGTTACTTCCTGCAAGCCCTGTCTGGGAGATATTGCAGGGGGATGGCCATTCGTCCCCTTGAACATGTTCTAGCACTCATTTAGATCATCGTTGATCTGAACTTCAACTCCGGCCTTTCTCACATTTTCCCTTCATCGAGGTCAGTCTTAACATTTCCCACTGACCCCGAGCATCAGCAGCTTTTCTGGGGACAGACTTCCACATTTCCCTTTCCCTTTGTGCAAGGAGTTTCTTCTAAATGTAAGATCACCCACCAAGGGAAATAGTTTCTCTCTGTCTCCTTCAGCTTTCTTAGCTTTCCCTGCCTTTGAACGCAGGCTTTGAATACTCAAGGCTTGACATAATTTTGACTGTGTGCAGTCTGGGCCGCCCCTATCACCGGGTCCTCGGTCCCTCACACTGGCTTCCCGATGTAGCCGAGCTCAGACAACCCAAGCTCCCTTTAAACTGACCGACAGTCCCAACCGTGGATGGTGGCGTAATGTCGCCATCCTGTGGCTCTAACCTGGAACTGATCAGATTCATACTCCAGCTTCACTCGATTCACACGCCACACTCACTAGAGATTCAAACACCAGACGCACTAGAGATTCACACACCAGACGCACTAGAGATTCACACTCCACACTCCCTAGAGATTCACACACCAGACGCACTAGAGATTCACACTCCACACTCACTAGAGATTCACACACCAGACGCACTAGAGATTCCCACACCAGACGCACTAGAGATTCACACACCATGCTTACTAGAGATTCACACTCCACACTCACGAGAGATTCACACTCCACGCTCACGAGAGATTCACACTCCACGCTCACTAGAGATTCACACTCCACGCTCACTAGAGATTCACACTCCACGCTCACTAGAGATTCACACACCAGACGCACTAGAGATTCACACACCACGCTCACTAGAGATTCACACACCACGCTCACTAGAGATTCACACTCCACGCTCACTAGAGATTCACACTCCACGCTCACTAGAGATTCACACTCCACACTCACTAGAGATTCACACACCAGACGCACTAGAGATTCACACACCAAATGCGCTAGAGATTCACACTCCACTCTCACTAGAGATTCACACACCAGACGCACTAGAGATTCACACACCAGACGCACTAGAGATTCATACACCAGACGCACTAGAGATTCATACACCACGCTCACTAGATTCACACACGACACTCACTCGAGATTCACACTCCACGCTCACTAGAGATTCACACACCAGACGCACTAGAGATTCACACACCAGACGCACTAGAGATTCACACTCCAAGCTCACTAGAGATTCACACACCAGACGCACTAGAGATTCATACACCACGCTCACTAGAGATTCACACTCCACGCTCACTAGAGATTCACACTCCACGCTCACTAGAAATTCACACACCAGACGCACTAGAGATTCATACACCACGCTCACTAGAGATTCACACTCCACTCTCACTAGAGATTCACACACCAGACGCACTAGAGATTCATACACCAGACGCACTAGAGATTCATACACCACTCTCACTAGCGATTCACACACCACACTCACTAGAGATTCACACACCAGACGCACTAGAGATTCACACTCCAGACTCACTAGAGATTCACACTGCAGACTCACTAGAGATTCACACTCCAGACTCACTAGAGATTCACACACCAGACGCACTAGAGATTCACACTCCAGACTCACTAGAGATTCACACTCCAGACTCACTAGAGATTCACACTCCAGACTCACTAGAGATTCACACTCCAGACTCACTAGAGATTCACACACCAGACACACTAGAGATTCACATACCAAATGCACTAGAGATTCACACTCCACACTCACTAGAGATTCACACTCCACACTCACTAGAGATTCACACTCCACACTCACTAGAGATTCACACTCCACACTCACTCGAGATTCACACTCCACACTCACTAGAGATTCACACTCCACACTCACTAGAGATTCACACACCAGACACACTAGAGATTCACATACCAAATGCACTAGAGATTCACATACCAAATGCACTAGAGATTCACACTCCACACTCACTAGAGATTCACACTCCACACTCACTAGAGATTCACACTCCACACTCACTAGAGATTCACACTCCACACTCACTAGAGATTCACACTCCACACTCACTAGAGATTCACACTCCACACTCACTAGAGATTCACACTCCACACTCATGAGATTCACACTCCACACTCATGAGATTCACACTCCACACTCATGAGATTCACACTCCACACTCATGAGATTCACACTCCACACTCATGAGATTCACACTCCACGCTCACTAGAGATTCACAGAAGGGACAGAGTGTACAAACATTAAAAAAACAGCAGCAAATAGAGTCAAAGGGGGAAAAAGTGGTAAAAAGGCAAAATTAATGGCTCTTTATTTAAATGCACGTAGTATTCAGAACAAAATTAATGAATTAACGGTGCAAATAGAGGTTAATGGTTATGATCTTATAGCCGTTACGGAGAGATGGGGGCAGGGATTTCCCCTCATCGGGTGGGCACAGTGGGCGTGGCCGCGTTATGATTGGTCCCACCGCCCGCGATCAGACCCCTGACCGTGATGTCACGCTGACTGGCCAATTAAGGGCCAGCCGGTGTGGGACGCCCGCTGATAACCTCAGTGCTGCCGGGGTGGGGGTGGGGGCAGGTGGAGGGCGAGCGCTGGAAGTCAGCGTGGGGAGTGCGCTCAGTGAAAGCTCCCTGGAGGCACGGAGCTGCTTCAGGGGGGATGAAGATTTTTAACACAAAAAAATAAAGATTTCAAAAATAAGGAAAACAAGTGCCCACGCGTGAGTCTGTCACACGAACAGGGACATGTGGAGTATGAGTTAAAAAAACATTTTTTGCTTTTTTAAATCACTATTCGAAACCTCAGCCTGACTGTGGATGAGGTTTCACAAAAACCCTCTCGGCCGCCCGCCAAGCGTAAGGTTGGACGGGCAGGGAAAAACTTACTTTAATTGATTAATGGGCTTAGCAGCCCTCTTAATTGTCGGTGGGCGCACCTGCTGACCGAAATATCGGGCAAATGCGCGATGAAGTCGGGATCGGGACGCTCGCCTGTTATCATCACGTGCCAGTTCCCACTTGTGCGGTGTCAGGCGTGTGCCCACATGCCGATTTCCGCATGCCACGCTAACCCTGCCCATGGTCGCCAGGAGATCAAAGCTGGGAACTAAACGTTAGTACGAGGTGGAGTAAGTGCCAGAGCAAGAAAGGATGTTGGATTGGAAGATGTGGAATCCATATGGTTATGGAGTTATGAAGATAGATTGGAGAAGTTGGGACTGTTTTCCTTGAGAGAAGATCTGATAGAGGTGTTGAAAATCATGAGGGGTCTGGACAGAGTGGATGGGGAGAAACTGTTCCCATTGGTGGAAGGATCGAGAACCAGAGGGCAAAGATTTAAGGTAATTGGCAAAAGAAGCAATGGAGACAGGAGGAATAACTTTTTCACACAGTGAGTGGTGGAGGCAGGTTCAGTCACAGCTTTCAAAAGGGATTTGGATAATTATCTGGAGAAAAAAAAAAACGTTGTAGGGCTGCAGGGAAAGGTCAGGGGAATGGGACTAGCTGTGTTGCTCTTGTAGAGAGCTGGCATAGACACAATGGACCTAATCAGCTCCTTCTGTGCTGTAACCATTCGATGATGGTATAACACTGAGAAAGGTGAACAATGGCATTCCACAAGCCACAGGGTCAGCACCATGTAGAGAGGCAGGCAGAGAAAGAGAAATATATATATATATATATATATATATATATATAAAATTTGATAATCAAATAACCTTCAGTTAGTGGATCTGGATGTGGGGAGATGATCTGACCCAGGTGCTGGTCCAGTGTTTTGTGGTTGTGCAAGGTGGTTTCTGGTCAGCGGGAGGACAATAGTGTTTGTTGACATTGACCTAACAGAAGCAACATGTTGTTCAAGGATCCCCTGCGTCACTCCATAGGTAGCAATGTGGCCATTCTGTCCATTAACACAGCTCTCTGTGTTTGTTGAGAAGTGGTAAGTAGCTTCAGCATGAACCTCCAGATTCCCAGTCTGTGCTGTGTGGTGCAGGTCAGAGCTTGGAACAACAAACAGCAACTTCCTGACTGCTGAACATGATAGACCATCGTCAGACCTGAACATTAACATTGCTGCGGCTTATTCAATAAAGCTGGCATAGCAATGTACCCTTCCTAGGAGTGGGTAGGGGGCATTAACCAAGGGTGGAAGGGTCTTTCCCAAGCGTACTTTGAAGATCTCATTGATGCTTACAAGGTCCTGAAGGGGTTTGACTGGGCGGAAACTGATTGTTTCCACTGGTCGGGGGAACCTAAAACCCAGGGCCACAGTCTGAGGATAAGGGGCTGATCATTCAGGACTGAGATGAAGAGAAATTCCTTCACTCTGAGAGCTGTGAATCTTTGGATTTCTCTACCCCAGAGGGTTGTGGATGCTCCATCGTTGAATATATTTAAGGCCGGGATAGGCAGGTTTTTGGTTTCTTAGGGAATTAAGAGATATGAGAAGTGACCAGGACAATGGAATTGATGCCCAAGATCAGCCATGATTGTATTGAATGGTGGAGCAGGCTCGACAGGCTGTATGGTCTACTCCTGCTCCCATTTCTTGTGTTTTTGTGGTTAGTTTTACCTCTGCTGACATGCTATCTCTCTCTCCCTCTTTTAAGGTGAGGGTCTTTATTAATCAGCTGTACCGTCCGGAAATTACAAAGGACGACTCAAATCCTGACCTCATGGCTATTCGCATTGCGTCGGTCAATCCGATCCTGGATCCGTGGATCTACATTTTGCTGCGTAAAGCTGTCCTCACAAAACTATTGGAAAAGATCAAGTGTCTGTTCTGTAAACTGGGGGGACGTGCCCCTCATGCCAACAGCAGCTCCCAACACCTGGGGCCCCGCCGGTCCTCAGCAGCCTCCAGTCAATCCCCCTCCTTCATCTCCAAGGAGCTGGCTGATGGTAACACCTCGCAAACTCTGCTCTATAACCTTGAGCTGGCTGAAATGTTGCCAGGGTCCCTGGGAGCACGAAATAGCCAGAAGCAACCACAATCCAGGCAGCAGCTCCAGCAGAATAGTGGGCTCTTGCTGAGACAGGGCTCCACACAGGAAAAGATACCAGTGGCCAACATCAATATTGACAGCTCCTTACAAGTAACCTTCACCAACGAGCAAACAGGAGTGGCTGAGAAGTGTATATAAAACTGTGGCAGCAGCACAGAAGGAACTACGTATTACCCTGGCGTGTGTGAAGACTGAACCCAGGGGAGTGTGGGGACTGATCTGGGCGTTACCCAGGGGAGTGTGGGGACTGAACTAGGTGTTACCCAGGGGAGTGTGGGGACTGAACTGGGCGTTACGCAGGGGAGTGTGGGGACTGAACTAGGTGTTACCCAGGGGAGTGTGGGGACTGAACTAGGTGTTACCCAGGGGAGTGTGAGGACTGAACTAGGCGTTACGCAGGGGAGTGTGGGGACTGAACTAGGTGTTACCCAGGGGAGTGTGAGGACTGAACTAGGCGTTACCCAGGGGAGTGTGGGGACTGAACTGGGCGTTACCCAGGGGAGTGTGGGGACTGAACTGGGTGTTACCCAGGGGAGTGTGGGGACTGAACTGGGCGTTACCCAGGGGAGTGTGGGGACTGAACTGGGCGTTACCCAGGGGAGTGTGGGGACTGAACTGGGCGTTACCCAGGGGAGTGTGGGGACTGAACTAGGCGTTACCCAGGGGAGTGTGGGGACTGAACTGGGCGTTACCCAGGGGAGTATGAGGACTGAACTGGGCGTTACTCAGGGGAGTGTGGGGACTGAACTGGGTGTTACCCAGTGGAGTGTGGGGACTAAGCAGTGTTACCTTGGAAGGGGGGATGGAGGGGGGTGGGGGAGACTGAACTGTGTTAACCAGAGGATTGGTTTAGAGTGAACAGTGGGTTGGCTGACAGCCTG
The DNA here is from genome assembly GCA_026770705.1 of Isurus oxyrinchus. Taxonomy (NCBI): domain Eukaryota; kingdom Metazoa; phylum Chordata; class Chondrichthyes; order Lamniformes; family Lamnidae; genus Isurus; species Isurus oxyrinchus. The sequence continues at coordinate 201,173,629 of JANJGN010000004.1, read as the reverse complement.
TGGTTTGGGCTATGTTTTATGTAGGAACCCAGTAGTGTAAATATCATGTGGGTTTTTGTTATCGACAAGATGTTTATTCCATTCTTCTCTGTGAGAAGGTTTCAGTGTAGCCAGTGATGTGGTTTGTTGGTGTAACTGTGATGCAATTTCCTTGAATTGTTAAATAAAATTCAAAGAAGTTTTATTCCTTGAAATTCATTGATCAAATACAAAAGCACGGTGAGGATTTGTGGAGTGAGGAAAAAAACACACCACTGGCCTCATGACATATTCTACACTGTCCCCATCAAACACTCCCAGGACAGGTACAGCACGGGGTTAGATACAGAGTAAATCTCCCTCTACACTGTCCCCATCAAACACTCCCAGGACAGGTACAGCACGGGGTTAGAAACAGAGTAAATCTCCCTCTACACTGTCCCCATCAAACACTCCCAGGGCAGGTACAGCATGGGATTAGATACAGAGTAAAACTCCCTCTACACTGTCCCCATCAAACACTCCCAGGACAGGTACAGCACGGGGTTAGATACAGAGTAAATCTCCCTCTACACTGTCCCCATCAAACACTCTCAGGACAGGTACAGCACAGGGTTAGATACAGAGTAAAACTCCCTCTACACTGTCCCCATCAAACATTTCCAAAGCAGCTAGAGCATGGAGATACAGATTAAAGCACCCTATGTACTTGTCTTAACTCACATCAGACCAGTAGATGAGAATGCATTGTATGATAGTGCCCTTTTAATCAAAAATCCAGCCTACAGCTCAATGTGTATTGTGCTTCCTGTAGATTAAACAAATGTGTGGGTTCCTCTCTCCCAGGTCAAGATGATGATACAGAGACACCAAACATTGCCTGTCAGCTTGCCAGAGCTGGCTATTGCAGCTGTGTATAAACTGCAAATAGATCGAAACAACAAAAGCAAGTTAGACAGTCTTGGGCCAGCCGGAGAGTGAAAAGACCCATCAAGCTCTGTTCCCAGCACCTGCAATGCTAACTCATTAGGGAGGGAAATCAAACAGAACAAAAGTCTTGTGTTGAATTTAAGAGAAAACTGCAAAAACTCTCCCAATTCCAACTTGATCAAGCAAGGTTTCGGGAATGTAAGCTTTTAGAGGGGATTAAATGGGTGGGTAGAGTCAGTGATAGGGGAGAGTGAACATGGGGATGTGGGAGGGGATTAAATGGGTGGGTAGAGTCAGTGATAGGGGAGAGTGTACATGGGGATGTGGGAGGGGATTAAATGGGTGGGTAGAGTCAGTGATAGGGGAGAGTGTACATGGGGCTGTGGGAGGGGATTAAATGGGTGGATAGAGTCAGTGATAGGGGAGAGTGAACATGGGGCTGTGAGAGGGGATTAAATGTGTGGGTAGAGTCAGTGATAGGGGAGAGTGCACATGGGACTGGGGGAGGGGGTTAAATGTGTGGGTAGAGTCAGTGATAGGGGAGAGTGTACATGGGACTGGGGGAGGGGGTTAAAGGGTAGAGTCAGTGATAGGGGGGAGAGTGGACATGGGGCTGGGGGAGGGGGTTAAAGGGTAGAGTCAGTGATAGGGGGGAGAGTGTACATGGGGATGTGGGAGGGGATTAAATGGGTGGGTAGAGTCAGTGATAGGGGAGAGTGTACATGGGGATGTGGGAGGGGATTAAATGTGTGGGTAGAGTCAGTGATAGGGGAGAGTGTACATGGGGATGTGGGAGGGGATTAAATGGGTGGGTAGAGTCAGTGATAGGGGAGAGTGTGCTGGGGGCTGGGGGAGGGGGTTAAAGGGTAGAGTCAGTGATAGGGGGGAGTGTAGATGGGGCTGGGGGAGGGGGTTAAAGGGTAGAGTCAGTGATGGGGAGAGTGTACATGGGACTGGGGGAGGGGGTTAAAGGGTAGAGTCAGTGATGGGGAGAGTGTACATGGGACTGGGGGCTGGGGGAGGGGGTTCAAGGGTAGAGTCAGTGATGGGGAGAGTGTACATGGGGCTGGGGGAGGGGGTTAAAGGGTAGAGTCAGTGATGGGGAGAGTGTACATGGGACTGGGGGCTGGGGGAGGGGGTTAAAGGGTAGAGTCAGTGATAGGGGAGAGTGTAGATGGGGCTGGGGGAGGGGGTTAAATGGGTGGGTAGAGTCAGTGATAGGGGAGAGTGTACATGGGGATGTGGGAGGGGATTAAATGGGTGGGTAGAGTCAGTGATAGGGGGGAGTGTAGATGGGACTGGGGGAGGGGGTTAAAGGGTAGAGTCAGTGATGGGGGGAGTGTAGATGGGGCTGGGGGAGGGGGTTAAAGGGTAGAGTCAGTGATGGTGGGTCTGGCTTGAATACATCAATGGTCTTTTTCTCTGTAACGGGCAAATGAAAAGAAGAAAACTCGACATCCAGTGTTTCTGTTAATAATGTAAGACTTTATTCTAAGTGTACTGTACAGCATAAATCAGGTTATGTAGATGCTTCAGGCCAGTCCAGTGTCACCAACTCTCAGGGAATGTCATGGTGTAATCACAAATTGAAGATTAATCTCCATGAGAGTGGGAGTAAATCAGGAGGTAAATCCTAGGGACTGATGCACACAATAACTGGATTATTTTCTTTCAACACTTTTCTTCATTACTGATAAAACTAATGGAGATGGGTTAAAAGCGGTTTGACTGAGCACTGGTGTGTCGGTTGACCAATGATGGGAGTGTGGTGGTTTGTAGTCATGTGACACTACCTCAGGAATACACCCACTCAGAGTTGGCGATTGTGGGCCTGGTTAACCTACAGACAGTGAAGGAAAAGCACAGCACAAAATACAAACCAATCAATTGACAGAGATGTTGGCCGAGCCCTGGAGATCACATAATGGTCTGTCCGAGCCCCAGAGATCATCATGAGGGATCGCCCAAGCTCCAAAGATCACCATGGGGGATCAGCCGAACCCAAGAGATCACCATGAGGGATCACCCGAACCCAAAAGATCACCATGAGGGATCACTCAAACCCCAGAGATCACCATGAGGGATCGCCCGAGCCCCAAAGATCATCATGAGGGATCACCCGAACCCAAGAGATCACCATGAGGGATCGCCCGAACCCCAGAGATCACCATGAGGGATCACCCGAACCCCAGAGATCACCATGATGGATCACCCGAACCCCAGAGATCACCATGAGGGATCACCCGAACCCCAGAGATCACCATGAGGGATCACCCGAACCCAAAAGATCACCATGAGGGATCGCCCGAGCCCCAGAGATCACCATGAGGGATCACCCAACCCAAGAGATCACCATGAGGGATCACCCGAACCCCAGAGATCACCATGAGGGATCACCATGAGGGATCGCCCGAACCCCAGAGATCACGAGGGATCACCTGCACCCCAGAGATCACCATGAGGGATCACCCGAACCCAAGAGATCACCATGAGGGATCACCCGAACCCAAGAGATCACCATGAGGGATCGCCCGAGCCCCAGAGATCACCATGATGGATCGCTTGAGCCCCAGAGATCACCATGAGGGATCATCCGAACACCAGCGATCACCATGAGGGATCACCCGAGCCCCAGAGATCACCATGAGGGACTATTTGAGCCCCAGAGATCACCATGAGGGACTGTCCAAACTGACCTCCTCCTCAAGGGACTGTCTGGGAAAGCACCTTTTGGGACCATCGGATCCCAGGCACGCATCATGAGTGACCATCAGATCCCAGGGAGATCACCACGATGGACCATCAGATCTTGAAAGATCACCACGATGGACCATCAGATCACTGGGAGATAATCATGAGAGTCAGCAAGTCTGGGGGAACACCACAAGGGAGCATCTATATCCAGGGAGATCACCATGTGGTACTGGTGGTTCTGGGAGATCACCATGCGGTACTGGTGGTTCTGGGAGATCACCATGTGGTACTGGTGGTTCTGGGAGATCACCATGTGGTACTGGTGGTTCTGGGAGATCACCATGTGGTACCGGTGGTTCTGGGAGATCACCATGTGGTACCGGTGGTTCTGGGAGATCACCATGTGGTACCGGTGGTTCTGGGAGATCACCATGTGGTACTGGTGGTTCTGGGAGATCACCATGTGGTACTGGTGGTTCTGGGAGATCACCATGTGGTACTGGTGGTTCTGGGAGATCACCATGTGGTACTGGTGGTTCTGGGAGATCACCATGTGGTACTGGTGGTTCTGGGAGATCACCATGTGGTACCGGTGGTTCTGGGAGATCACCATGTGGTACCGGTGGTTCTGGGAGATCACCATGTGGTACTGGTGGTTCTGGGAGATCACCATGTGGTACTGGGAGATCACCATGTGGTACTGGTGGTTCTGGGAGATCACCATGTGGTACTGGTGGTTCTGGGAGATCACCATGTGGTACTGGTGGTTCTGGGAGATCACCATGTGGTACTGGTGGTTCTGGGAGATCACCATGTGGTACTGGTGGTTCTGGGAGATCACCTTGAGGGACAGTTATTGAGGGTTCAGATACACCAAAGCAGTGCAAAGAGCACACAGAAACTACATGGAGAATGTCACAAGGTCAACAGTATAAAGAGGAAATGCACACTTCCCCTCTTCCCCTCCTCCATCCCAAACGATCTATACCTGTTGGATGTAGAAGGAGGGGAGACTAGTTTAAGCGATTACCAAGCTGAGTGCAATGATGATTATAAACAGCCAGTGCGTATGGGGAGGATACCGTAGAAACCAGGCCACTTATTCCAGCGGACAGTGAGATGCCATTACACATACCCGGGGCGAGGCAGCAAACAGTGAGAACTCACGGACCCTTCGAGAAAAAGAGTGGGACACATGGCTGTCTAGTGGGCCGTGCAGTGTAGCGAGAGGCTGATGCTATCGTGCCTGGATGAAATTTTGATCTCCCTGTCTTGGTCGAGCAGCTGTCTCAGTCACACACTCCGTTCCCTGCGATGCAGTGATGAAGATGCTGGTTCTGGTCACTGCTGGACGCCTGTCCCTTTCTGCAATAGCTGCACACGCCTCCACCAGCTCGTCGCTCTCAAAGTCGTAGTCCGGCAGCTGCCTGCCGGGTTCCTGTCTCTGGACCCCTCTCTCCGACGTTACCTCCTCGCCAACCTCCTGCTGTTTCCTCCGCAGCTCCAATGCCCAGGCCAGGTCATCCTCCCACAATGAGCTCTCATTAGGGCACATGTGCAGCGCTGTCTGGAAACTTCTCAAAGCCTGGTGAACAAGAGGGTGAGCCTGAATAGTAAGAACAAACACCGGGAACATTTCAAACCATACAGTGATCATCAATGAACGACAGCCAACAGCACGCAGCCCCACTGTACAACACCCAACACGCAGCCTCACTGTACAACACCCAATACGCAGCCTCACTGTACAACACCCAATACGCAGCCCCACTGTACAACACCCAATACGCAGCCCCACTGTACAACACCCAACACGCAGCCCCACTGTACAACACCCAATACGCAGCCCCACTGTACAACACCCAACACGCAGCCCCACTGTACAACACCCAACACGCAGCCCCACTGTACAACACCCAACATGCAGCCCCACTGTACAACACCCAACACGCAGCCTCACTGTACAACACCCAACACGCAGCCTCACTGTACAACACCCAATACGCAGTCCCACTGTACAACACCCAACACGCAGCCTCACTGTACAACACCCAACATGCAGTCCCACTGTACAACACCCAACACGCAGCCCCACTGTACAACACCCAACACGCAGCCTCACTGTACAACACCCAACACGCAGCCTCACTGTACAACACCCAACACGCAGCCCCACTGTACAACACCCAACACGCAGCCTCACTGTACAACACCCAACATGCAGTCCCACTGTACAACACCCAACACGCAGCCCCACTGTACAATACCCAACACGCAGTCCCATTGTACAACATCCAACACCCTGTCCCACTGTACAACATCCAATGCATAGTGTTACTGGACCACACCCAATGCACAGCCTCACTGTACAACACCCAACAATGCACAGTGTCAGTGTACAACATCTAACATCAGACATCGGAAGAGGACCCAAACCAACTTGTAACTGCCTCACCCTGGGCTCTTGAGAGCTTTAACTGGGGAGGCTGGGGGAATATTGTCATAAATCATGAATGGCTATGATCCATTCTCTTGTCCACTAAAACTTTTTAATGTTGCAATTTTTATATTATATGGGTCTTATGAAGATGGAGCACATCTGTATTGTATTGTGTGATTGCATACCCCATTCTATCATTGGAAATGGAACTAAATAAATCACAGAAACGCTGCTTAAAAAAATAATCTGCGCTGGAATGCTGCTTTGGATGCACAGAGTGCAAAGTGGGAGTTTGGTGAGTGGGAGAGTTCTGTGAGGGAGTTTCTCCTTTCCTTTTCTACCTTTTTTCAGTCTCCAATAGTTGGCTCTTACTACGATACAAGGGAAGAAGCTAATTGGTGAGTGACTGGTACAGTAATTTACACACTTATTCTAAGTGTAATAAATAGCTTTTAAAGTTACGCTATGGTAGGTCAGCTCAGCCCAGTGGAATGTACATCTTGCAGTATGTGGGAAGTCATGGACACACCATGTGTCCTGGACGAGCACATCTGTAAGAAGTGTCACCAGCTGCAAAAGCTTGAGCTCTGGGTTTTGGGACTTGAGCGGCAGCTGGAGTCACTTAGGTGCATCCACAAAGCTGAGGAATGCATGGAAAGCACATGTCATGACGATGGATTATAGCCCCAAATTACTTAAGGACATATTGAACTTTTAAGAAAGACATATGTATGTTTTTAAAAAATGACATACTGGCTGAGACTGTAATCACTTGCTGGAAAATTCCTACGTGGTTTACACTTGGCCAACTAGTTCAGGGAGAATGAAATGTTACACCTAAAAATGTGTCAAGATCTATATCAGGCAGAGACGACACTTTAAAGGAAGAGAGGCAATGTAAAGACTAAACTGTAATTTCCTGTGTTTGTGGAGATAATAGAAACTGATTACCATCTCAGCAGAAACCGTGGCCTGTTGGGTTATATCTCAGACTGTGGACATGATCTGAGTTGAAAAGAAGCAAGTCTGGACGAAAGACATGTTTGTTTTTTCCCTTCCAGAAATACACAAGAAAAGGGGTTAAAAAGCCGAATGCAACCCTGGTCTCTGTGCGCTAGTCTGGTGTTCTAATTCTACTGTACTCGTGTGTGCTATGAAGGTCACAGCTAAAGAATATCAGCTAGGCATCCCTGTGCTGGCAGGTTAAAAAAAAAGTCTCTCTCTCCGATTGCTGGAAATAAATCACAAGTCAGCAAAGCCACTGCTGAGGAGGAAACAGGGCAACTCCTTTCAGCTAAGCTGCAGTACAAAGAATCTCCAAACCCACTGCTCAGCTGCCAAAGTCAGCTCTACTGGGATCATCCAACTTAACAGCTGCAACAGATCGCCATCTACTCCACGTAGACAAGCTAAAGACTGATCCACATATCTTCTTTTTGGACTCACTTCTCATTTCTAATCTGTGTCTGTGTGTGTTGCATTTTCATTACTTTTTCCCTCTTGCGTTTTAGTAACCAATAAACTCATTCTGCCTTTGACTCAAGAAAGCCTGGTTAAATTGGCTCCTTCTAAAAAGGAAAAAGGTATCTACAAGGGAAGGGATCCTTTTTACATTAACCTTGTGGCGACCAACCACGGGTGCTGAACGAAGAAAGGCAGTCAGTTCATACCACCTCACCCGAGAGCTTAATAATTTGGGGTATCTCGTCCGGGATCATAACAAAATGGGGGAACCTCACCCAGGGACTGGGCATAATACACACTTAGGGAAGTGGTCACACTACAGGTTAGGAGCATTCAAGCAGGGAGGGAATTGGTGAACCCCAGGCAGTCTAAGAGAACCAGGCGGGTAAGGCAGGAGGTCATCTTGCTTGCTAACGGGTTTTCCGTTTTGGATACTGAAGTTTCCTCATGGGAGTGCAGCCAGAGCTATTTCTGTGGAACCGCAGGGGGCTCAGCTGCACAAGGGGGGAGGAAAAAAAAGTGGAAGAGCAACAGTGATCGGGGATTCAAGAGTCAGGTCATCAGATGGGCATTTCTGTGGCAGTAAACGTGACTCCAGGATGGTATATTGCCTCCCTGGTGCCAGGGTCAAGGATGTCATGAAGCTGCTGCAGGGCATCCATTTGCGGGGGGGTGGGGGGGTGGGTGGTGGGAGGAGGGAGTGAACAGCGAGAGGTTGTGGTCCTCATTGGTATCAACGACAAAGGCACGAAGGGAGATGTGGTCCTAGAAAGCAGATTTTAGGGAGTTAGGAACATCCAACAATGCACAGCTTATCGTACAACACCCAACACACAGCATCACCACACAACACCCAACACACAGCATCACTACACAACACCCAACACACAGCATCACCACACAACACCCAACACACAGCATCACCACACAACATCCAACACACAGCATCACCACACAACACCCAACACACAGCATCACCGTGCAGCACCCAACACACAGCATCACTGTGCAGCACCAAACTACACACAGCATCACCACACAACACCCAACACACAGCATCACTACACAACACCCAACACACAGCATCACTGTGCAGCACCCAACTACACACAGCATCACTACACAACACCCAACACACAGCATCACCATACAACACCCAACACACAGCATCACTACACAACACCCAACACACAGCATCACCACACAACACCCAACACACAGCATCACCACACAACATCCAACACACAGCATCACCACACAACACCCAACACACAGCATCACCGTGCAGCACCCAACGCACAGCATCACTGTGCAGCACCAAACTACACACAGCATCACCACACAACACCCAACACACAGCATCACTACACAACACCCAACACACAGCATCACTGTGCAGCACCCAACTACACACAGCATCACTACACAACACCCAACACACAGCATCACTGTGCAGCACCCAACTACACACAGCATCACTGTGCAGCACCCAACTACACACAGCATCACTGTGCAGCACCCAACTACACACAGCATCACTGTGCAGCACCCAACTACACACAGCATCACTGTGCAGCACCCAACTACACACTGCATCACTGTGCAGCACCCAACTACACACTGCATCACTGTGCAGCACCCAACTACACACAGCATCACTGTGCAGCACCCAACTACACACAGCATCACTGTGCAGCACCCAACTACACACAGCATCACTGTGCAGCACCCAACTACACACAGGATCACTGTGCAGCACCCAACTACACACAGCATCACCATACAACACCCAACACACAGCATCATTGTGCAGCACCCAACTACACACAGCATCACTGTGCAGCACCCAACTACACACAGCATCATTGTGCAGCACCAACTACACACAGCATCACTGTGCAGCACCCAACTACACACAGGATCACTGTGCAGCACCCAACTACACACAGCATCACTGTGCAGCACCCAACTACACACAGCATCACTGTGCAGCACCCAACTACACACAGCATCACTGTGCAGCACCCAACTACACACAGCATCACTGTGCAGCACCAACTACACACAGCATCACTGTGCAGCACCCAACTACACACAGCATCACTGTGCAGCACCCAACTACACACAGCATCACTGTGCAGCACCCAACTACACACAGCATCACTGTGCAGCACCCAACTACACACAGCATCACTGTGCAGCACCCAACTACACACAGCATCACTGTGCAGCACCCAACTACACACAGCATCACCACACAACACCCAACTACACACAGCATCACCACACAACACCCAACTACACACAGCATCACCACACAACACCCAACTACACACAGCATCACTGTGCAGCACCAACTACACACAGCATCACTGTGCAGCACCAACTACACACAGCATCACTGTGCAGCACCAACTACACACAGCATCACTGTGCAGCACCCAACTACACGCAACATCATGGTGCAGCGCCAACTACACACAGCATCACTGTGCAGCACCCAACTACACACAGCATCACTGTGCAGCACCCAACTACACACAGCATCATTGTGCAGCACCCAATTACACACAGCATCACTGTGCAGCACCCAACTACACACAGCATCACTGTGCAACACCCAACTACACACAGCATCACTGTGCAGCACCCAACTACAGACAGCATCACTGTGCAGCACCCAACTACACACAGCATCACTGTGCAGCACCCAACTACACACAGCATCATTGTGCAGCACCAACTACACACAACATCATTGTGCAGCACCAACTACACACAGCATCACTGTGCAGCACCCAACTACACACAGCATCACTGTGCAGCACCCAACTACACACAGCATCACTGTGCAGCACCCAACTACACACAGCATCACTGTGCAGCACCCAACTACACACAGCATCACTGTGCAGCACCCAACTACACACAGTATCACTGTGCAGCACCCAACTACACACAGCATCATTGTGCAGCACCCAACTACACACAGCATCACTGTGCAGCACCAACTACACACAGCATCACTGTGCAGCACCAACTACACACAGCATCACTGTGCAGCACCAACTACACACAGCATCACTGTGCAGCACCAACTACACACAGCATCACTGTGCAGCACCCAACTACACACAGCATCACTGTGCAGCACCCAACTACACACAGCATCACTGCAGCGCCAACTACACACAGCATCACTGTGCAGCACCCAACTACACACAGCATCACTGTGCAGCACCCAACTACACACTGCATCACTGTGCAGCACCTACTACACACAGCATCACTGTGCAGCACCCAACTACACACAGCATCACTGTGCAGCACCCAACTACACACAGCATCACTGTGCAGCACCCAACTACACACAGCATCACTGTGCAGCACCCAACTACACACAGCATCACTGCAGCGCCAAGCTACACGCAGCATCATTGTGCAGCACCAACTACACACAGCATCACTGTGCAGCACCAACTACACACAGCATCACTGTGCAGCACCAACTACACACAGCATCACTGTGCAGCACCCAACTACACACAGAATCACTGTGCAGCACGCAACTACACACAGCATCACTGCAGCGCCAACTACACACAGCATCACTGTGCAGCACCTACTACACACAGCATCACTGTGCAGCATCCAACTACACACAGCATCACTGTGCAGCACCCAACTACACACTGCATCACTGTGCAGCACCTACTACACACAGCATCACTGTGCAGCACCCAACTACACACAGCATCACTGTGCAGCACCCAACTACACACAGCATCACTGTGCAGCACCCAACTACACACAGCATCACTGCAGCGCCAAGCTACACACAGCATCATTGTGCAGCACCAACTACACACAGCATCACTGTGCAGCACCCAACTATACACAGCATCACTGTGCAGCACCCAACTACACACAGCATCACTGTGCAGCACCCAACTACACACAGCATCACTGTGCAGCACCCAACTACACACAGCATCACTGTGCAGCACCCAACTACACACAGCATCACTGTGCAGCACCCAACTACACACAGCATCACTGTGCAGCACCCAGCTACACACAGCATCGCTGTGCAGCACCCAACTACACACAGCATCACTGTGCAGCACCCAACTACACACAGCATCATTGTGCAGCACCAACTACACACAGCATCACTGCAGCGCCAAGCTACACACAGCATCATTGTGCAGCACCAACTACACACAGCATCACTGTGCAGCACCCAACTACACACAGCATCACTGTGCAGCACCCAACTACACACAGCATCATTGTGCAGCACCCAACTACACACAGGATCACCACACAACACCCAACACACAGCATCACCACACAACACCCAACACACAGCATCACCACACAACACCCAACACACAGCATCACCACACAACACCCAACACACAGCATCACTGTGCAGCACCCAACTACACACAGCATCACTGTGCAGCACCCAACTACACACAGCATCACTGTGCAACACCCAACACACAGCATCACCACACAACACCCAACGCACAGCATCACCACACAACACCCAACACACAGCATCACTGTGCAGCACCCAACTACACACAGCATCACTGTGCAGCACCCAACTACACACAGCATCACTGTGCAGCACCCAACTACACACAGCATCACTGTGCAGCACCAACTACACACAGCATCACTGTGCAGCACCAACTACACACAGCATCACTGCAGTGCCAAGCTACACAGAGCATCATTGTGCAGCACCAACTACACACAGCATCACTGTGCAGCACCAACTACACACAGCATCACTGTGCAGCACCCAACTACACACAGCATCATTGTGCAGCACCCAACTACACACAGCATCATTGTGCAGCACCAACTACACACAGCATCACTGTGCAGCACCCAACTACACACTGCATCACTGTGCGGCACCCAACTACACACAGCATCACTGTGCAGCACCCAACTACACACAGCATCACCACACAACACCCAACTACACACAGCATCACCACACAACACCCAACACACTGCATCACTGTGCAGCACCAACTACACACAGCATCACTGTGCAGCACCAACTACACACAGCATCATTGTGCAGCACCAACTACACACAGCATCATTGTGCAGCACCAACTACACACAGCATCACTGTGCAGCACCAACTACACACAGCATCACTGTGCAGCACCCAACTACACACTGCATCACTGTGCAGCACCCAACTACACACAGCATCATTGTGCAGCACCCAACTACACACAGGATCACTGTGCAGCACCAACTACACACAGCATCACTGTGCAGCACCAACTACACACAGCATCACTGTGCAGCACCAACTACACACAGCATCACTGTGCAGCACCCAACTACACACAGCATCACTGTGCAGCACCCAACTACACACAGCATCACTGTGCAGCACCCAACTACACACAGCATCACTGTGCAGTACCCAACTACACACAGCATCACTGTGCAGCACCCAACTACACACAGCATCACTGTGCAGCACCCAACTACATACAGCATCATTGTGCAGCACCCAACTACACACAGCATCACTGTGCAGCACCCAACTACACACAGCATCATTGTGCAGCACCAACTACACACAGCATCACTGTGCAGCACCCAACTACACACTGCATCACTGTGCAGCACCCAACTACACACAGCATCACTGTGCAGCACCCAACTACACACAGCATCACTGTGCAGCACCCAACTACACACAGCATCATTGTGCAGCACCAACTACACACAGCATCACTGTGCAGCACCCAACTACACACAGCATCACTGTACCACACCCAACAGTGCAAAGCTGCATTGTACAACACCCAAAAATGCACAGCATCACTGTACAACACCCAGCAACGCACAGGATCAGTACTCATGATGGGACTCATCAGTTTTAATTTAATACCTCAGAAAAATTCTTCTAGGAGCATGGGGACAAGTGGAGGCTTTTCAACCCCTCTAGCCTGTTTCACCATCGAATGAGATCATGGCTGAGCTGTGACCTAAGTCCTGATACACACTTTGCCCTTTCATTTCCTTTAATACCTTTTGGGTAACAACAAGCTACCAATCTCGGTAGTTCAAAAGTTGACACTAAAACTATCAATTGCCGTTTGCACAAGTGAGTTTCAAATTTCCATCACCCTTTGTGTGCAGAAGTATTTGCTAATTTCACTCCTGAAAGGTCTGGCTCTAATTTTTTTAATTCTCTCATGGGATGTGAATGTCGCTGGCTAGGCCAGCATTTAGACCCATTTAGACTTTGCCCACTAGTCCCAGACTCCCCAACTAGCAGAAGTAGTTTCTCTCTGTTTACCTGTTGCACTTAATATATTGAAAGCTTTGACAAATCCCTCTTAACCTTCTAAATTCCAGAGAATACAACCCTAATTTGTGTAATCTCTCTTTGCAGTTGTTACGGCATGGCTGCTGATAAATGTTGAGTTACCCAAATCCCAAAGGGAAACTTGAAACTGCTGCTAAAGCCATTTTGCAGTCTCCCATTTTTAAACCTTACAATACCTCTCCTGGTTCAATATACTCCTCACCCGTGTTGCCTTTAAATTCACCAATTCCAAGCCAATCAAGGAATTATTATTTTAATATCCCGGGCGAGCCCCCAGTTTTGTTATGGCACAGCTGATGGTAAATGCTGAGCTGCCCAAATCCAAAAGGGATTGAAACAGCAGCCAAAATAGTTTTTGCAATTTGTATAGTATGAGGAGAGGTTCTGAAATCAGGAAATAAGTATGTTTAAAGCAGAGATTGACAAATTTCTAAATACCAATGACCACTTCTGATGATTGTATACAAAACATTTTTTAAAAAAAAGCAAAAAAAAAACACAATTACACTTAAACACGTGAATGGCTCCACACAGTAAACGTACTTTAAAACAGTTCCACAAGATCTTAACTACCCTCAGAGCTAACTTTCCCTTTTTCTGTTCAGCAATTGTCTTTATCGATTTCAAAATCTATAGAATTCTAGTAATTTTTAACCACACAGTGCCTTTTTCTTTGGGGTGTCCTCTCAGGATGCCAGCAACTGCTTCTTTCTGTCTGGCCTTGTTCACACTGTCTTCTGGAAGTTCTGACCAGCTATCCTGCTAGCTTCTGGAAGACCTAAACAGCTATCCACTCACATAGGCTTCAGTATTTCCTTTATTGCATTCCTTCCCTTTGATTCTTCTATTGTCTCAACCAGTCTCTTCAGAAATGCTTTCTTCCCAGAATAGATGAAACTCATTTCTTTACTCTAGCTCTTGGGCTTATCAAAAACAAATTTACCCTATCTTTATCTCACTTACTTACATCTTTTACATACTGCACACATCCCCCTTTGAACTAAGACAACTCAATTCAAAACTACTCTTGTTATTGCTTTATGTAAAATTCTGGTTGAAGTTCCTTTTGGTTCATTAACATATCAAAACCTATTGGTTTTAGACTCTTGCAGTCACTCTGGCTCTTACTCCAATTACCCGAACAGTCTGTCTTCCTGTACATAAGAAATATGAGAGTGTTGTGACCAGAAAATAATTATTACAATTTCTTGTTTTCTTGACACAGTCCTGGTATCGCCCTGGTAAATCTATGCTGCACTCCCTCCAAGACCAACATATCCTTCCTAAGGTGTGGTGTCCAGAACACCTCACAGTATTTTATATAGTCTGAGCAGGGTTTTGTATAGCTGAAGCATGACTTCTACCCCCTTGTATTCTATTCCTCTAGACCAGGATTCACTGTTCTTTCCCTCCTTATATAGACCAACCAGTTCTGGTTTGTTTTCAGAAGGAACCTGTTTTACTTTCCAAATACATAGCAGCATTGCCAGAGTAATCGTTTCCAATCAGATTCCAATCCCTACTGGCAGGGATGTTAATGGCAGTCCCCTGACATCTGTTTCAGTCTGATTATATACAAAAGGATGAGACTCAGTTGCTCCCTGTTTACAACCGCTTCTGAACATTTACATTGTTGGCTCATGACACCCAAAGCAAGCTCTGTACAAGACAGAGAACTGTCCAGACTCCAGGCCTTTCCCCTAGGGGGGAGGGGGGGTCCAATGTGGAAATCAAATCACAAGATCATCAGTCATGGTCTTATTGAATGGCGAAGCAGGCCCAAGGGGCCGAATAGTCTACTCCTGATCCTATTTCTTATGTTTGGAAGGTGCTGTCAAAGGAGCTTTGGGGAACTGCTGCAATGTATCTTACAGATGGTACACACTGCTGCCACTAGGCATTGATGCTGAAGGGAGTGAATGCTTAAGATGGTGGATAGGGTGCCAATAAGGTGGACTGATGTGTCAAGTCAGGAGGTGAGTTACTTGCCATAGAATTCCCAGTGTCTGACCTCCTCTTATAGGCACAGTATTTAAATGGCTGGTCCAGTTCAGTTTCTGGTCAATGGTAACCTCCAGGATGTTGATAGTGGGGAATTCAGCAATGGTAATCCATTGAATGTCAAGGGGTGATGGTTGGATTCTCTGTTGTTGGAACTGGTCATTGCTTGACACTTGTGCAGTGCAAACGTTACTTATCAATCTGAATATTGTCCAGAAATAAAAACAGAAAATGCTGGAAAAATTCAGCAGGTCTGACAGCATTTGGGAGAAAGAAACAGAGTTAACGTTTTGCATCTGTATGATCCTTCTTCAAAGCTGTTTTTAAAAAAATGAATATTGTCCAGGTCTTGCTGCATATAGACATGACTGCCTCAGTATCTGAGGAGTCGCAAATGGTGCTGAATATTGTGCAATCATCAGCGAACATCCCCACTTCTGACCTCAAGATGGAGGGAAAGTCATTGATGAAGCAGCTGAAGATGGTTGGGCCTAGGACACTACCCTGAGGAACTCCTGCAGTGATGTCCTGGAACTGAGATGATTGACCTCAACAACCACAAATATCTTCGTTTGTACTAGGTATGACTCCAAACAATGGAGAGTTTTACTTGATTCCCATTGACTTCAATTTTGTCAGGGCCAAATGCTGCCTTGAGAACAAGGGCAGTCACTCTCACCTCCCTTCCGAAATTCTAAATGAATACTTTGCATCTGCCTTTACCAAGGAAGATGCTACCCAAGTCATAGTGGAAGATGGAGTAGTTGAGACACTTGATGGGTTCAAAATTGACAAAGAGGAGGTATTAGAAAGGCTGGCTATACTTAAAAGTTCACAAGTCACCATGGCTGGATGAGATGCGTCTGAGGATACTGAGGGCAGCAAGGGTGGAAATTGTGGAGGCACTGGCCATAATCTCTCAACTCTCCTTAGACTGTGGGTGATGCCAGAGGACCAGACAATTGCAAATGTTACACCCTTGTTCAAAAAAGGGTGCAAGAATAAACCCAGCAAAGACAGGCCAGTCAATTTAATCTATGTTGGAAGAACTGTCAGAAACGATAATCCAGGACAAAATTAACAGTCACTTGGACAAACGCTGATTAATTAAGCAAAGTCAGCAAGGATTTATTAAAGTAAAAGTTATTAAAGTTTTATTAAAATCAAAAAATTGTGTTTTAACTAACTTGATAGGGTGTTTTGATGAAGTAACAGAGAGGCTGATGTGTTTGGCGTGGGGCACATGGACTTCCAAAAGACTTCTGATAACGTGCCACAGGCTTTTCTGGAAAACAGGCTTGTCAGCAAAGTTAAAGCCCAAGGAAGAAGAAAGAGCAGTGGTTACGATGTTGACTGAGAGGCAAGGAGCCGAGTAGAGGTGAACAGTTGTTTTACAGGCTGGAGGAAGGTATACTGTGGGGTTTCCAGGGATCGGCACCAAGACTCCTACTTTTCATGATCGATATTAATAACCTACACTTGGGTATACAGGGCACAACCTCAAAACTTGCAGATGACCCAAAACTGGGGAGAATTGTGAACTGTGAGGAGAATAGAGATCGGTTGAAGAGGACATGGTCAGGATGGTGGAATGGGCCGAGAACTGGCAGATGAAATTTAATGCAGAGAAGTGTGAATTGATTTATTTCGGTAGGAAAATGTGGAGAGACAATGTAAGATAAAAGGTACCATTCTAATGGAGGTTTAGGAGCAGAGGGACCTGGAATTACAAGAGCACATATCCTTCAAGATGACAGGACAGGTTGGGAAAATGGTGAATAAAACATATGGGATCCTGAGCTTTAGAAGTAGAGCCATAGAGTACAAAAGCAAACAAGTTATGTTGAACTATGATAACTTCAAGTTATGAAGTTATGATGTTTATAAAGCACTGTTTCAACCTCAACCGGAGGATTGCATCCAGTTTTGTGCACTGCACTTTAGGTAGGATGTGAAAGCATTAGAGGGTTACAGAAAAGATTCACGAGAATGGTCCCAGGGATGGGGAACTTCAATCACAAAAAAAAGACTGGAGAAGATAGGGCTATTCTCCTTGGGGAAGAGAAGGTTAAGAAGAGATTTGACAGAAACTTTCAAAACCTTGAGGCATCTGGGGAAGATCAATAGGGAGAAACCGTTCCCATTGGCAGAAAGGTTGAGAACCAGGTGTTCATCAGTTTAAGGTGGAGGGTGAAAGAACCAAAGGTGACATGAGAATCACAGAATCTTTACCGTGCAGGATGCCATTTGGCCCACTGAGTCTGCACTGGCTCGCTGCAAGAGCATTCTACCCCAACCCACTCCACTGCCTTACCCCCGTAACTTTGCACATTCTCTCATTTTAGGTAGCAATCCAATTCCCTTTTGAATACCTTGATCGAACCTGCCTCCATCACCCTCTCAGGAAGTTCGTTCCAGACTCCAACCGTGCTCTAGTTAAAAAATAAATAAATTCCTCACTTCACTTCTACACCTTTTGCCCATTATTTTGAATCTGTGTCCTCTAGTTCTTGATGTTCTCTTGAGTGGTAACAGTTTCTCAATATTTACCCTGTCCATACCCCTCAGGATCTTGAATACCTCTGTCATGTCTCCTATCACTCTTCTCCAAAGAAAACAGATCCAACCTCTCCAATCTATCCTCATAGTTACAGTCGTTTATCCCTGGAATCATTCTTGTGAATCTCCTCTGTACTCTCTCCAATGCCTTCACATCCTTCCTCAAGAATGGCGCCCAGGACTGGATGTAGTACTCCAAATGAAGCCTAACTAGTGTCTTATACAAGTTTAATATGACCACCTTAACTCTTGTACTCAATGCCTCTATTAGTAAAACCTCTCAACATGCCCTGCCACCTTCAATGACTTATGTACATATACACCAAGGTCCCTCTGTTTCTACACCTCCTTTAGTTTCTCCCTTTATTTTTCCCTGTCTCTCCATTTTCCTCCTGTCAAAATGAATCACCTCACACTTCTCTGCATTGAACTTCAGCTGCCATTAGTTCAAGACCATCCTCATCACAGTTGATAATGCTTCCAATCTTTGTATCATCTGCAAATTTTGAAAATCATGCCCTGCACCCCACAGTCTAGGTCATTAATATATATCAAGAGCAAGGGTCCCAACACTGGCCCCGGGGGGAACTCCACAACAGACCTTCCACCAATCTGAAAAACAACCATTTATCACTTCTCTCTGTTTCCTGTCACTCAGTTAATTTCTTATCCAAGTGCCTACTCTCCCTTTTATTCCATGAGCTGGAATTTTGCTCACAAGTCTGTTGTGTGGCACTATATCAAATACCTTTTGAAAATCTATATACACCACATTAACAGCATTGCTCTTATCAACCTTCTCTGGTACCTCCCCAAAAAACTCCAGCAGGATAGTTAAACATGATTTTCTCTTGATGAATCCATGCTGGCTTTCCTTAATTTTGTCCCGAATTATAGTTTCCAGAAGTTTCCTGACGACTGAAGTCAAACTGACTGGTCTGTAGTTGCTGGCATTATCCTTGCACCTCTTTTTGAACAAAGGGTGTAACACCCATAATTCTTCAGTCCTCCAGCACCACCTTTGTGTCTAAGGAAGACTGGAAGATTATCACCAGGGTCTCTGAAATATTCACTCTCCTCCCTCTGTATCCTTGGATGAATCTCATCTGATCCTGGTACTTTATCAATTTTCAGTAAAGATAGCCTCCCTTCTCAATTGTAAATTCGTCAAGTGTACCAGTTACCTTGTCTCTCACCTCGGCCTAGGTAGTATCCTCTTCCTTTGTAAAGGACAATGCAAAGTACTTGTTTAATATCTCCACTACTTCTCCTGCTTCCACATGCATCTTTTATCCCTAATTGACACCACTGTTTTTTACACCCTTTTATTATTTACATGCTTATAAAAGACATTGGGATTCCCTTTTATGTTCACTGCCAGTCTCTTCTCATGCTCCCTCCTTGCTTTTCTGATTAGATTTTCACTTCCCCTCTGGTCCTTCTATATTCAGCCATTGTATTTTCTACCTAACATTTGTCATACACTCACTTCTTCCTTTTCATCTTCACCTCTATCTGTCTCGTCTTCCAGGGTGTTCTAGATTTATTTGTCTTACATTTCCCCTTCAAGGGAATATGCCTTGACGTTGCCTGCAATACTATCTTTGAAGGAGGCCCATTGTTCAGCCACCATTTTTTCTGCCAACATTTGATTCCAACACTCGACTCATGTGCATTCTCATCCCATCGAAGTTGGCTCTCCCCCAATTAATTATCCCTGCTCTGGATTGTTCCTTGCCCTTCTCCATGGCCAACCTGATACTTATGATACAATGGTCACTGTTCCCTAGAGGCTCTCCCACTGATATTTGATCCACTTGGACCAACTCATTCCCCAGAACCAGATCTAACAGTGCCTGCCTTCTTGTTGGACTGGAAACATACTGCTGCAGAAAATTATTTTGAACGCACTCCAGGAACTCTGGCCCTTCGTGTCTCTTCGTATTATTCTTATCCCAGTCTATATTAGGATAATTGAAGTCTCCCATTATAATTGTTCTGTAATTCTTGCACCTTTCTGTAATTTCTTTGCAATCTTGTTTCTCTCCTTCCTTTCCACTAGTTGGTGGTCTTATATACTACACCGATCAATGTTATTGCATCTTTTTCATTCCTTACCTCTAGCCAGAGAGATTCTGTGCTTTACTCCACTGGAACATCCTGTCTCTCCAGTACTGGAATACCATGCTTAATCAATACTGCCACTCCCAACCCCTATTCGTCCTATCCTGTCTCTCCTAAATACCTTGTACCCAGGAATATTTAACGCCCAGTCCTGCTCTTTGAGCCCGGTCTCTATTATATCAATAATATCATAGTTTCATTTGTCAACCTTTGCCTGTAGTTCACCAATCTTATTAACCACACTCTGTGCATTCACAGACATGCACATTAATCCTGATTTAGGCTTTTTAACTTTCCCCCTTGCTCTGACCCCATCTAATGACTTACCATAGCCTACTCTAGTTCTATCAAACTCTACAGATATTCTCTCTACCTTGATACTACTCTCTGATATATCCTCCTTTTCAGTTAATACTTCTCTACTTCCCACTGCCAGTTTTTCTGCTCTCCTCTCTGAATTTCCCCTCAGGCTCCCATCTCCCTGCCAGTCTAGTTTAAACCCTCCCCAGTAGCACCAGCAAACCTCACAAAGCCATTAGTCAAAGTCCTGTCAAGGTGTACATCTTGTACAGGTCCCACCTGCCCCAGAACTGGTCTCAATGTGTCAGAAATCTAAAGCCCTCCTTCTTAATCCACTTCTCCAGTCACGTTCTGGACTGCTCAATCTTCTTATTCTTATGCTCATCAGCATGTGGCACTGGGAGTAATCCTGAGATTACTGCTCTTGAGGTCCTGCTTTTCAATTTCCTTCCTAACTCCCTAGAATCTGCTTTCAGGACCATGTCCCTTTTCTTTCCTATGTCATTGGCACCAATGTGGACCACGCCCTCTGGCTGTTCACCCTCCCCCAGAAGAAGGTCCTGCAGCCGCTCTGTGACATCCTTGACCCTGGCACCAGGGAGGCAACATACCATCCTGGAGTCATGCCTACGGTCACAGAAACACCTGCCTACTCCTCAAATTATGGAATCCCCTATCACTATAGTACTTCCACTTTTCCACCTCCCCTCTTGTGCAGCTGAGCCACCCATGATACCATGAACTTGGCTCTTGCTCCAGTCCTCTGAGGAACCATCTCACTCACCAGTATCCAAAATGGAAAAGTGGTTAGAGAGCAATATAGCTTCAGGGGATTTCTGCACCACCTGCCTGTTTCTCTTGGATAGTCTGACGGTCACCCATTCCCTCTCCGCTAGTGTACTTCTTAGCCGCAGTGTGATCATCTCTCTAAACATGCTGCCCATGTAACCCTCAGCCTTGTGGATGCACCACAAGGTGACTCCAGCCACCGCTCAAGCTCTGTAACCTGGAGCTCAAGTTTCTGCAACTGGTGACATTTCCTGCAGATGTGGTCATTTAGGGCACTTTGTGCCTGCATGGCTTCCCACATTCGGCTGGATGCACATTCCACATGGCCGAGCTGCATTAACATGCC
The DNA here is from genome assembly GCA_026770705.1 of Isurus oxyrinchus. Taxonomy (NCBI): domain Eukaryota; kingdom Metazoa; phylum Chordata; class Chondrichthyes; order Lamniformes; family Lamnidae; genus Isurus; species Isurus oxyrinchus. The sequence continues at coordinate 201,151,624 of JANJGN010000004.1, read as the reverse complement.
TTAAACTTCATATAAAGTGTTTACTCACCTGTCACCCACCAATCGTTGCCTCCTCTCCCTCTTGCGCTCTTTATGAAGTCTTGCTGCTCTCTCCCTCCCATGCTCTTTATGAAGTCCTGCTGGTCTCTCCCTCTCAAACTCTTTATGAAGTCTCTCTGCTCTCTTCCTCTCGCGCCTCTTTATGAAGTCACCCCCCACTCCGCCATCTTTTTAAAATGAAATCACCTTGCTCTCTTTTTAAAATGAAATCACCCTGCTCTCTTTTTAAAATGAAATCACCCTGCTCTCTTTTTAAAATGAAATCACCTTGCTCTCTTTTTAAAATGAAATCAACTTGCTCTCTTTTTAAAATGAAATCACCCTGCTCTCTTTTTAAAATGAAATCACCTTGCTCTCTTTTTAAAATGAAATCACCCTGCTCTTTTTTAAAAATGAAATCACCCTGCTCTCTTTTTAAAATGAAATCACCCTGCTCTCTTTTTAAAATGAAATCACCCTGCTCTCTTTTTAAAATGAAATCACCCTGCTCTCTTTTTAAAATGAAATCACCCTGCTCTCTTTTTAAAATGAAATCACCCTGCTCTCTTTTTAAAATGAAATCATCTTACTCTCTTTTTAAAATGAAATCACCCTGCTCTCTTTTTAAAATGAAATCACCCTGCTCTTTTTAAAATGAAATCATGCTGCTCTCTTTTTAAAATGAAATCACCCTGCTCTTTTTAAAATGAAATCATGCTGCTCTCTTTTTAAAATGAAATCACCCTGCTCTCTTTTTAAAATGAAATCATCTTGCTCTCTTTTTAAAATGAAATCACCCTGCTCTCTTTTTAAAATGAAATCACCCTGCTCTCTTTTTAAAATGAAATCACCTTGCTCTCTTTTTAAAATGAAATCATCTTGCTCTCTTTTTAAAATGAAGTCTCCTCACTTTCCGCACCCTTTTTAAAGTGAAGCCTCCGCACACTTTTTTATTAATGCAGTGTGTGGCTAGGATCTGGAATGTGCTGCTTGGAAGTGTGATGGAGACAGGGTCAATCATTAATTTTAAAAGGGAATTGAATATTTGATGAGGAAAGATTTACAAAGCTTGGACAAATAAGAAGGAAGTGGGACTAACTGAGTTACTTGCAGAGGGGTGTAAGGGGAGGATTAGCCAAATGGCTTCCTTATGTGCTGTAGCCATTCTATGATCTTTTTAACCCACTGTCCAGACTCCAGCCCTGTTCTGTATAACACACCACAAGTGACAAACCATTGCATAGCACAGGTAGCACACCACAACACAGGTGACACATTACAGCAGTCCCTGCATCTTGCAATTCTGTATATTTTTACTATGTTAAAGGCGCTATATATAGGTTGTTGTTGCATCTCTGACATCACAGCCATTGTACTGTAACACCAAGGATAAAAATTAAGGTTGAACCTCAGCCCCAGACAGCAATGCTCCATGATGAAGAGAAGCTCTATCAAAACCTCTGCCTGAAGTGACACAAAACCCGCTGTGAAAAAGCAGAGAAGCAAATTGAGTGAGTGGGCACAGTAGCAAGATGTGCCACATATGCTGTGGTGTGTCACCTGTGCTGTAATGTGTCACGGTGTGTCACCTGAGTTGTGGTGTGCTATCTGAGCTATGCTATGGTGTGTCACTTGTGGTGTGCTACCTGTGGTGTGTCGTGGTGTGTTGCAGTGTGGCATGGTGTATTGCGGCGTGGCACGGTGTGTTGCGGTGTGCCGTGGTGTGGCATGGTGTGCTGCAGTGTGGCGTGGTGTATTGCGGTGTGGCACGGTGTGTTGCGGTGTGTTATGGTGTGCCATGGTGTCTCACGGTGTGTCGTTGTGTGTCGCGGTGTGTCGTGGTGTGTCGCGGTGTGTCACGATGTGACGTGGTGTGTCACGATGTGTCGTGATGTGTTGCGGTGTGTCACGGTGTGTCGTGGTGTGTCACGGTGTGTCGTGGTGTGTCATGGTGTGCTGTGGTGTGTCACCTTTGGTGTGTTGGGATGTGTTGCGGTGTGTTGTGGTGTATCACGGTGTGTTGTGGTGTGTCACAGTGTGCTGTGGTCAACTTTGGTGTGTTGTGGTGTGTCACGGTGTGTTGTGGCGTGTCGCGGTGTGTTGTGGTGTGTCGCGGTGTGTCGTGGTGTGTTGCGGTGTGTCGTGGTGTGTTGCGGTGTGTCACGGTGTGTGTGGTGTGTTGCGGTGTGTCATAGTGCGTTGTGGTGTGTCGTAGTGTGTTGCGGTGTGTCACAGTGTGTTGTGGTGTGTCGCAGTGTGTCATGGTGTGTCACAGTGTGTCACGTTGTGTTGTGGTGTGTCATGGTGTGTTGTGGTGTGTCACCTTTGGTGTGTTGTGATGTGTCACGGTGTGTTGTGGTGTGTCACGGTGTATTGTGGTGTGCCGCGGTGTGCCACGGTGTGGCATGGTGTGTTGCGGTGTGGCATGGTGTATTGCGGTGTGGCATGGTGTGTTGCGGTGTGCTGCGGTGTGCCGCGGTGTGGCATGGTGTGCTGCAGTGTGGCACGGTATGTTGCGGTGTTATGGTGTGCCATGGTGTGTTGCAGTGTGTGTGGTGTTTCATGGAGTGGTGTGGTGTGTTGTGGTGTGTTGCAGTGTGTTTTGGTGTGTTGCAGTGTGTTGTGGAGTGCTGCGGTGTGTAGCGGTGTGGCACGGTGTGTTGCGGTGTGCTGCGTTTTAAATGGAGTGGTGTGGTGTGTTGCGGTGTGGCATGGTGTATTGCGGTGTGTTGCGGTGTGCTGCGGTGTGCCGCGGTGTGGCATGGTGTGCTGCAGTGTGGCACGGTATGTTGCGGTGTTATGGTGTGCCATGGTGTGTTGCAGTGTGTGTGGTGTTTCATGGAGTGGTGTGGTGTGTTGTGGTGTGTTGCAGTGTGTTGTGGTGTGTTGCAGTGTGTTGTGGTGTGCTGCGGTGTGTAGTGGTGTGTTGCGGTGTGGCACGGTGTGTTGCGGTGTGCTGCGGTGTGTTGCGGTGTGGCATGCTGTGCCACGGTGTGGCATGGTGTGCTGCAGTGTGGCACGGTATGTTGCGGTGTTATGGTGTGCCATGGTGTGTTGCAGTGTGTGTGGTGTTTCATGGAGTGGTGTGGTGTGCAGTGGTGTGTTGCAGTGTATAGTGGTGTGTACTTTTGTCTTGCGGTGTGCAGTGGGGTGTTGCGGTGTGTAGTGGTGTGTACTTTTATGCTGCGGTGTGTAGTGGTGTGTTGCGGTGTGTAGTGGTGTGTTGCATTGTGTTGTGGTGTGCTGTGGTAAGTTGTGGTGTGTCATGGTGTGGTGGAGTGTCGTGGTGTGTTGTGGCATGTCGCGGTGTGTTGCGGTGTGTCACAGTGTGTAGTGATGTGTTGCAGTGTGTTGTGGTGCGTTGCGGTGTGTAGTGGTGTGTTGCGGTGTGTAGTGGTGTGTTGCGGTGTGTTGCAGTGTGTTGCAGTGTGTAGTGATGTGTTGCAGTATGTAGTGGTGTGTTGCAGTGTGTAGTGGTGTGATGCAGTATGTAGTGGTGGGCTGCAGTGTGTTGTGGTGTGTCACGGTGCGTCGCAGTGTGTTGCAGCGTGTAGTGGTGTGTTGTGGCATGTTGTGACATGTTGTGGTGTGCTGCACTGTGTTGTGGTGTGTCACGGTGTGTTATGGTGTGTCGCAGTGTACTGTGGTGTGTTGCGGTGTGTAGTGGTGTGTTGCGGTACGTAGTGGTGTGTTGCGGTGTGTAGTGCTGTGTTGCGGTGTGTAGTGCTGTGTTGCGGTGTGTAGTGCTGTGTTGCGGTGTGTAGTGGTGTGTTGCGGTGTGTAGTGGTGTGTTGCGATATGTAGTGCTGTGTTGCAGTGTGTTGCAGTGTGTTGCGGTGTGTTGCGGTGTGTTGCGGTGCGTTGCGGTGCGTTGCGGTGTGTTGCGGTGTGTAGTGGTGTGTTGTAGTGTGTTGCGGTGTGTTGCGATCTGTAGTGGTGTGTTGCGGTGTGTAGCGGTGTGTTGTGGGGTGTTGCCGTGTGTAGTGGTGTGTTGCGGTGTGTAGTGGAGTGTTGCGGTGTGTTGTGGTGTGTTGCAGTGTGTAGTGGTGTGTTGCAGTGTGTAGTGGTGTGTTGCGGTGTGTAGTGGACTGTTGCAGTGTGTAGTGGTGTGTTGCAGTGTGTAGTGGTGTGTTGCGGTGTGTAGTGGAGTGTTTCAGTGTGTTGCAGTGTGTAGCAGTGTGTTGTGGTGTGTTCCGGTGTGTTGCGGTGTGTAGTGGTGTGTTGTAGTGTGTTGTAGTGTGTTGTAGTGTGTTGTGGTGTGTTGTGGTGTGTTGCGGTGTGTTGCGGTGTGTTGCGGTGTGTTGCGGTGTGTTGCGGTGTGTAGTGGAGTGTTGCAGTGTCTAGTGGTGTGTTGCGGTGTGTAGTGGTATGTTGCGGTGTGTAGTGGTGTGTTGCGGTGTGTAGTGGAGTGTTGTAGTGTGTAGTGGAGTGTTGTAGTGTGTTGTGGTGTGTTGTGGTGTGTTGTGGGGTGTTGTGGGGTGTTGTGGGGTGTTGTGGGGTGTTGTGGGGTGTTGTGGGGTGTTGTGGGGTGTTGCGGGGTGTAGTGGTGTGTTGCGGCGTGTCACGGTGTGTCGCGGTGTGTTGTGGTGTGTTGCAGTGTGTTGTGGTGTGTTGCAGTGTGTAGTGGTGTGTCGCGGTGTGTTGTGGTGTGTAGTGGTGTGTTGCGGTGTGTTGCGGTGTGTTGCGGTGTGTAGCGGTGTGTTGCGGTGTGTAGTGGTGTGTTGCGGTGTGTAGTGGTGTGTAGTGGCGTGTTGCGGTGTGTAGCGGTGTGTTGTGGTGCGTTGCGGTGTGTTGTGGAGTGTAGTGGTGTATTGCGGTGTGTAGTGGTGTGTTGCGGTGTGTAGTGGTGTGTTGCGGTGTGTAGTGGTGTGTAGTGGTGTGTTGCAGTGTGTAGTGGTGTGTAGTGGTGTGTTGCAGTATGTAGTGGTGTGTTGCAGTGTGTAGTGGTGTGTAGTGGTGTGTTGCGGTGTGTTGCAGTGTGTAGTGGTGTGTTGCAGTATGTAGTGGTGTGATGCAGTATGTAGTGGTGTGTTGCAGTGTGTAGTGGTGTGTCGCGGTGTGTTGTGGTGTGTTGCAGTGTGTTGTGTGTAGTGGTGTGTAGTGGTGTGTCGCAGTGTGTTGCAGTTTGTAGTGGTGTGTTGTGGCATGTTGTGGCATGCTGCAGTGTGTTGTGGTGTGTCACGGTGTGTTGCAGTGTGTCACGGTGTGTTGCGGTGTGTCACCTTTGGTGTGTAGTGGTGTATCGCGGTGTGTTGTGGTGTGTAGTGGTGTGTCGCAGTGTGTTGCAGTTTGTAGTGGTGTGTTGTGGCATGTTGTGGCGTGCTGCAGTGTGTTGTGGTGTGTCACGGTGTGTTGCAGTGTGTTGTGGTGTGTCACGGTGTGTTGCAGTGCGTCACGGTGTGTTGCGGTGTGTCACCTTTGGTGTGTTGTGATGTGTTGCGGTGTGTCGCAGTGTGTTGTGGCATGTTGTGGTGTGCTGCAGTGTGTTGTGGTGTGTCATGGTGTGTTGTGGTGTGTCACGGTATGTTATGGTGTGCCGCAGTGTGTCGCAGAGTTGCAGTGTGTCACCTGTACTGTGCTGTGGTGTGCCGCGGTTTGTTGTGGTATGTCGCAGTGTGTGTGATGTTTCACGGTGTGGTGTGGTGTGTCACGGTGTGTTGTGGTGTGTTGCGGTGTGTTGTGATGTATCGCGGTGTGTCATGTTGTGTGTCACTGTGTGTTGTGGTGTGTCACGGTGTGTTGTGGTGTGTTGCAGTGTGTTGTGGTGTATTGCGGTGTGTTGTGGTGTGTCACAATGTGTTGCAGTGTGTTGTGGTGTGTTGCAGTGTGTTGTGGTGTGTCACGGTGTGGCGGAGTGTAACGGTGTGTTGGTGGTGTGTTGCAGTGTGTTGTGGTGTGTCATGGTGTGGCGGAGTGTCACGGTGTGATGTGGTGTGTCACAGTGTGGTGGTGTGTTGTGATGTGTCGCGGTGTGATGTATCGCAGTGTGTTGTGGTGTGTCATGTTGTGGTGTGTCGTGGTGTGTTGCGGTGTGTCGTGGTGTGTTGCGGTGTGTCGTGGTGTGTTGCGGTGTGTCGTGGTGTGTTGCGGTGTGTCGTGGTGTGTTGCGGTGTGTCGTGGTGTGTTGCGGTGTGTCGTGGTGTGTTGCGGTGTGTCGTGGTGTGTTGCGGTGTGTCGTGGTGTGTTGCGGTGTGTCGTGGTGTGTTGCGGTGTGTCGTGGTGTGTTGCGGTGTGTCGTGGTGTGTTGCGGTGTGTCGTGGTGTGTTGCGGTGTGTCGTGGTGTGTTGCGGTGTGTCGTGGTGTGTTGCGGTGTGTCGTGGTGTGTTGCGGTGTGTCGTGGTGTGTTGCAGTGTGTCGTGGTGTGTTGCAGTGTGTCGTGGTGTGTTGCAGTGTGTCGTGGTGTGTTGCAGTGTGTCGTGGTGTGTTGCAGTGTGTCGTGGTGTGTTGCAGTGTGTCGTGGTGTGTTGCAGTGTGTCGTGGTGTGTTGCAGTGTGTCGTGGTGTGTTGCAGTGTGTCGTGGTGTGTTGCAGTGTGTCGTGGTGTGTTGCAGTGTGTCGTGGTGTGTTGCAGTGTGTCGTGGTGTGTTGCAGTGTGTCGTGGTGTGTTGCAGTGTGTCGTGGTGTGTTGCAGTGTGTCGTGGTGTGTTGCAGTGTGTTGTGGTGTGTTGCAGTGCGTTGCGGAGTGTAGTGGTGTGTTGCAGTGTATAGTGGTGCGTTGCGGTGTGTTGTAGTGTATAGTGGTGTGTTGCAGTGTATAGTGGTGTGTTGCAGTGTGTTGCAGTGTATAGTGGTGTGTTGCAGTGTATAGTGGTGTGTTGCAGTGTGTAGTGGTGTGTTGCAGTGTGTAGTGGTGTGTTGCAGTGTATAGTGGTGTGCTGCAGTGTATAGTGGTGTGTTGCAGTGTGTTGTGGTGTGTTGCAGTGTGTAGTGGTGTGTTGCAGTGTGTAGTGGTGTGTTGCGGTGTGTTGTAGTGTATAGTGGTGTGTTGCAGTGTATAGTGGTGTGCTGCAGTGTGTAGTGGTGTGTTGCAGTGTATAGTGGTGTGCTGCAGTGTATAGTGGTGTGTTGCAGTGTATAGTGGTGTGTTGCAGTGTATAGTGGTGTGTTGCAGTGTATAGTGGTGTGTTGCAGTGTGTCGTGGTGTGTTGCAGTGTGTCGTGGTGTGTTGCAGTGTGTCGTGGTGTGTTGCAGTGTGTCGTGGTGTGTTGCAGTGTGTCGTGGTGTGTTGCAGTGTGTCGTGGTGTGTTGCAGTGTGTCGTGGTGTGTTGCAGTGTGTCGTGGTGTGTTGCAGTGTGTCGTGGTGTGTTGCAGTGTATAGTGGTGTGTTGCAGTGTATAGTGGTGTGTTGCAGTGTGTAGTGGTGTGTTGCAGTGTGTAGTGGTGTGTTGCAGTGTATAGTGGTGTGCTGCAGTGTATAGTGGTGTGTTGCAGTGTGTTGTGGTGTGTTGCAGTGTGTAGTGGTGTGTTGCAGTGTGTAGTGGTGTGTTGCGGTGTGTTGTAGTGTATAGTGGTGTGTTGCAGTGTATAGTGGTGTGCTGCAGTGTGTAGTGGTGTGTTGCAGTGTATAGTGGTGTGCTGCAGTGTATAGTGGTGTGTTGCAGTGTATAGTGGTGTGTTGCAGTGTATAGTGGTGTGTTGCAGTGTATAGTGGTGTGTTGCAGTGTGTCGTGGTGTGTTGCAGTGTGTCGTGGTGTGTTGCAGTGTGTCGTGGTGTGTTGCAGTGTGTCGTGGTGTGTTGCAGTGTGTCGTGGTGTGTTGCAGTGTGTCGTGGTGTGTTGCAGTGTGTCGTGGTGTGTTGCAGTGTGTCGTGGTGTGTTGCAGTGTGTCGTGGTGTGTTGCGGTGTGTTGTAGTGTATAGTGGTGTGTTGCAGTGTATAGTGGTGTGCTGCAGTGTGTAGTGGTGTGTTGCAGTGTATAGTGGTGTGCTGCAGTGTATAGTGGTGTGTTGCAGTGTATAGTGGTGTGTTGCAGTGTATAGTGGTGTGTTGCAGTGTATAGTGGTGTGTTGCAGTGTGTCGTGGTGTGTTGCAGTGTGTCGTGGTGTGTTGCAGTGTGTCGTGGTGTGTTGCAGTGTGTCGTGGTGTGTTGCAGTGTGTCGTGGTGTGTTGCAGTGTGTCGTGGTGTGTTGCAGTGTGTCGTGGTGTGTTGCAGTGTGTCGTGGTGTGTTGCAGTGTGTCGTGGTGTGTTGCAGTGTGTCGTGGTGTGTTGCAGTGTGTCGTGGTGTGTTGCAGTGTGTCGTGGTGTGTTGCAGTGTGTCGTGGTGTGTTGTAGTGTATAGTGGTGTGTTGCGGTGTGTTGTAGTGTATAGTGGTGTGTTGCAGTGTATAGTGGTGTGCTGCAGTGTGTAGTGGTGTGTTGCAGTGTATAGTGGTGTGCTGCAGTGTATAGTGGTGTGTTGCAGTGTATAGTGGTGTGTTGCAGTGTATAGTGGTGTGTTGCAGTGTATAGTGGTGTGTTGCAGTGTGTCGTGGTGTGTTGCAGTGTGTCGTGGTGTGTTGCAGTGTGTCGTGGTGTGTTGCAGTGTGTCGTGGTGTGTTGCAGTGTGTCGTGGTGTGTTGCAGTGTGTCGTGGTGTGTTGCAGTGTGTCGTGGTGTGTTGCAGTGTGTCGTGGTGTGTTGCAGTGTGTCGTGGTGTGTTGCAGTGTGTCGTGGTGTGTTGCAGTGTGTCGTGGTGTGTTGCAGTGTGTCGTGGTGTGTTGCAGTGTGTCGTGGTGTGTTGCAGTGTGTCGTGGTGTGTTGTAGTGTATAGTGGTGTGTTGCGGTGTGTCGTGGTGTGTTGTGGTGTGTTGCAGTGTGTCGTGGTGTGTTGCAGTGTGTCGCGGTGTGTTGCAGTGTGTCGCGGTGTGTTGCAGTGTGTCGCGGTGTGTTGCAGTGTGTCCTGGTGCGTTGCAGTGTGTAGTAGTGTGTTGTGGTGTGTAGTGGTGTGTTGCAGTGTGTAGTGGTGTGTTGCAGTGTATAGTGGTGTGTTGCAGTGTGTCGTGGTGTGTTGCAGTGTGTCGTGGTGTGTTGCAGTGTGTCGTGGTGTGTTGCAGTATGTTGTGGTGTGTTGCAGTGTGTCGCGGTGTGTTGCAGTGTGTCGTGGTGTGTTGCAGTGTGTCCTGGTGCGTTGCAGTGTGTAGTAGTGTGTTGCGGTGTGTAGTGGTGTGTTGCAGTGTGTAGTGGTGTGTTGCAGTGTGTAGTGGTGTGTTGCAGTGTATAGTGGCGTGTTGCAGTGTGTCGTGGTGTGTTGCAGTGTGTCGTGGTGTGTTGCAGTGTGTCGCGGTGTGTTGCAGTGTGTCCTGGTGCATTGCGGTGTGTAGTAGTGTGTTGCGGTGTATAGTGGTGTGTTGCAGTGTGTAGTGGTGTGTTGCAGTGTGTAGTGGTGTGTTGCAGTGTATAGTGGTGTGTTGCAGTGTATAGTGGTGTATTGCAGTGTGCAGTGGTGTGTTGCGGTTTGTAGTGGTGTGTTGCGGTGTGTTGTGGTATGTTGCAGTGTGTCGTGGTGTGTTGCAGTGTGTCGTGGTGTGTTGCAGTGTGTCGTGGTGTGTTGCAGTGTGTCGTGGTGTGTTGCAGTGTGTCGTGGTGTGTTGCAGTGTGTCGTGGTGTGTTGCAGTGTGTCGTGGTGTGTTGCAGTGTGTCGTGGTGTATTGCAGTGTGTCGTGGTGTGTTGCAGTGTGTCGTGGTGTGTTGCAGTGTGTCGTGGTGTGTTGCAGTGTGTCGTGGTGTGTTGCAGTGTGTCGTGGTGTGTTGCAGTGTGTTGTGGTGTGTTGCAGTGTGTCGTGGTGTGTTGCAGTGTGTCGTGGTGTGTTGCAGTGTGTCGTGGTGTGTTGCAGTGTGTTGTGGTGTGTTGCAGTGCGTTGCGGAGTGTAGTGGTGTGTTGCAGTGTATAGTGGTGCGTTGCGGTGTGTTGTAGTGTATAGTGGTGTGTTGCAGTGTATAGTGGTGTGTTGCAGTGTGTTGCAGTGTATAGTGGTGTGTTGCAGTGTATAGTGGTGTGTTGCAGTGTGTAGTGGTGTGTTGCAGTGTGTAGTGGTGTGTTGCAGTGTATAGTGGTGTGCTGCAGTGTATAGTGGTGTGTTGCAGTGTGTTGTGGTGTGTTGCAGTGTGTAGTGGTGTGTTGCAGTGTGTAGTGGTGTGTTGCGGTGTGTTGTAGTGTATAGTGGTGTGTTGCAGTGTATAGTGGTGTGCTGCAGTGTGTAGTGGTGTGTTGCAGTGTATAGTGGTGTGCTGCAGTGTATAGTGGTGTGTTGCAGTGTATAGTGGTGTGTTGCAGTGTATAGTGGTGTGTTGCAGTGTATAGTGGTGTGTTGCAGTGTATAGTGGTGTGTTGCAGTGTATAGTGGTGTGTTGCAGTGTATAGTGGTGTGTTGCGGTGTGTTGCAGTGTATAGTGGTGTGTTGCAGTGTATAGTGGTGTGTTGCAGTGTATAGTGGTGTATTGCAGTGTGTTGTGGCATGTTGCGGTGTGTAGTGGTGTGTTGCGGTGTGTAGTGGTGTGTTGCGGTGTGTCGTGGTGTGTTGCGGTGTGTCGTGGTGTGTTGCAGTGTGTCGTGGTGTGTTGCGGAGTGTCGTGGTGTGTTGCAGTGTGTCGTGGTGTGTTGCAGTGTGTCGTGGTGTGTTGCGGTGTGTTGTAGTGTATAGTGGTGTGTTGCGGTGTGTCGTGGTGTGTTGTGGTGTGTTGCAGTGTGTCGTGGTGTGTTGCAGTGTGTCACGGTGTGTTGCAGTGTGTCACGGTGTGTTGCAGTGTGTCGCGGTGTGTTGCAGTGTGTCGTGGTGTGTTGCAGTGTGTCGTGGTGTGTTGCAGTGTGTCGTGGTGTGTTGCAGTGTGTCGTGGTGTGTTGCAGTGTGTCGTGGTGTGTTGCAGTGTGTCGTGGTGTGTTGCAGTGTGTCGTGGTGTGTTGCAGTGTGTCGTGGTGTGTTGCAGTGTGTCGTGGTGTGTTGCAGTGTGTCGTGGTGTGTTGCAGTGTGTCGTGGTATGTTGCAGTGTGTCGTGGTGTGTTGCAGTGTGTCGTGGTGTGTTGCAGTGTGTCGTGGTGTGTTGCAGTGTGTCGTGGTGTGTTGCAGTGTGTCGTGGTGTGTTGCAGTGTGTCGTGGTGTGTTGCAGTGTGTCGTGGTGTGTTGCAGTGTGTCGTGGTGTGTTGCAGTGTGTCGTGGTGTGTTGCAGTGTGTCGTGGTGTGTTGCAGTGTGTCGTGGTGTGTTGCAGTGTGTCGTGGTGTGTTGCAGTGTGTCGTGGTGTGTTGCAGTGTGTCGTGGTGTGTTGCAGTGTGTCGTGGTGTGTTGCAGTGTGTCGTGGTGTGTTGCAGTGTGTCGTGGTGTGTTGCAGTGTGTCGTGGTGTGTTGCAGTGTGTCGTGGTGTGTTGCAGTGTGTCGTGGTGTGTTGCAGTGTGTCGTGGTGTGTTGCAGTGTGTCGTGGTGTGTTGCAGTGTGTCGTGGTGTGTTGCAGTGCGTTGCGGAGTGTAGTGGTGTGTTGCAGTGTATAGTGGTGCGTTGCGGTGTGTTGTAGTGTATAGTGGTGTGTTGCAGTGTATAGTGGTGTGTTGCAGTGTGTTGCAGTGTATAGTGGTGTGTTGCAGTGTGTCGTGGTGTGTTGCAGTGTGTAGTGGTGTGTTGCAGTGTGTAGTGGTGTGTTGCAGTGTATAGTGGTGTGCTGCAGTGTATAGTGGTGTGTTGCAGTGTGTTGTGGTGTGTTGCAGTGTGTAGTGGTGTGTTGCAGTGTGTAGTGGTGTGTTGCGGTGTGTTGTAGTGTATAGTGGTGTGTTGCAGTGTATAGTGGTGTGCTGCAGTGTGTAGTGGTGTGTTGCAGTGTATAGTGGTGTGCTGCAGTGTATAGTGGTGTGTTGCAGTGTATAGTGGTGTGTTGCAGTGTATAGTGGTGTGTTGCAGTGTATAGTGGTGTGTTGCAGTGTGTCGTGGTGTGTTGCAGTGTGTCGTGGTGTGTTGCAGTGTGTCGTGGTGTGTTGCAGTGTGTCGTGGTGTGTTGCAGTGTGTCGTGGTGTGTTGCAGTGTGTCGTGGTGTGTTGCAGTGTGTCGTGGTGTGTTGCAGTGTGTCGTGGTGTGTTGCAGTGTGTCGTGGTGTGTTGCAGTGTGTCGTGGTGTGTTGCAGTGTGTCGTGGTGTGTTGCAGTGTGTCGTGGTGTGTTGCAGTGTGTCGTGGTGTGTTGCAGTGTGTCGTGGTGTGTTGCAGTGTGTCGTGGTGTGTTGCAGTGTGTCGTGGTGTGTTGCAGTGTGTCGTGGTGTGTTGCAGTGTGTCGTGGTGTGTTGCAGTGTGTCGTGGTGTGTTGCAGTGTGTCGTGGTGTGTTGCAGTGTGTCGTGGTGTGTTGCAGTGTGTCGTGGTGTGTTGCAGTGTGTCGTGGTGTGTTGCAGTGTGTCGTGGTGTGTTGCAGTGTGTCGTGGTGTGTTGCAGTGTGTCGTGGTGTGTTGCAGTGTGTCGTGGTGTGTTGCAGTGTGTCGTGGTGTGTTGCAGTGTGTCGTGGTGTGTTGCAGTGTGTTGTGGTGTGTTGCAGTGCGTTGCGGAGTGTAGTGGTGTGTTGCAGTGTATAGTGGTGCGTTGCGGTGTGTTGTAGTGTATAGTGGTGTGTTGCAGTGTATAGTGGTGTGTTGCAGTGTGTTGCAGTGTATAGTGGTGTGTTGCAGTGTATAGTGGTGTGTTGCAGTGTGTAGTGGTGTGTTGCAGTGTGTAGTGGTGTGTTGCAGTGTATAGTGGTGTGCTGCAGTGTATAGTGGTGTGTTGCAGTGTGTTGTGGTGTGTTGCAGTGTGTAGTGGTGTGTTGCAGTGTGTAGTGGTGTGTTGTGGTGTGTTGTAGTGTATAGTGGTGTGTTGCAGTGTATAGTGGTGTGCTGCAGTGTGTAGTGGTGTGTTGCAGTGTATAGTGGTGTGCTGCAGTGTATAGTGGTGTGTTGCAGTGTATAGTGGTGTGTTGCAGTGTATAGTGGTGTGTTGCAGTGTATAGTGGTGTGTTGCAGTGTATAGTGGTGTGTTGCAGTGTATAGTGGTGTGTTGCAGTGTATAGTGGTGTGTTGCGGTGTGTTGCAGTGTATAGTGGTGTGTTGCAGTGTATAGTGGTGTGTTGCAGTGTATAGTGGTGTATTGCAGTGTGTTGTGGCATGTTGCGGTGTGTAGTGGTGTGTTGCGGTGTGTAGTGGTGTGTTGCGGTGTGTCGTGGTGTGTTGCGGTGTGTCGTGGTGTGTTGCAGTGTGTCGTGGTGTGTTGCAGTGTGTCGTGGTGTGTTGCGGAGTGTCGTGGTGTGTTGCAGTGTGTCGTGGTGTGTTGCAGTGTGTCGTGGTGTGTTGCGGTGTGTTGTAGTGTATAGTGGTGTGTTGCGGTGTGTCGTGGTGTGTTGTGGTGTGTTGCAGTGTGTCGTGGTGTGTTGCAGTGTGTCGCGGTGTGTTGCAGTGTGTCGCGGTGTGTTGCAGTGTGTCGCGGTGTGTTGCAGTGTGTCCTGGTGCGTTGCAGTGTGTAGTAGTGTGTTGTGGTGTGTAGTGGTGTGTTGCAGTGTGTAGTGGTGTGTTGCAGTGTATAGTGGTGTGTTGCAGTGTGTCGTGGTGTGTTGCAGTGTGTCGTGGTGTGTTGCAGTGTGTCGTGGTGTGTTGCAGTATGTTGTGGTGTGTTGCAGTGTGTCGCGGTGTGTTGCAGTGTGTCGTGGTGTGTTGCAGTGTGTCCTGGTGCGTTGCAGTGTGTAGTAGTGTGTTGCGGTGTGTAGTGGTGTGTTGCAGTGTGTAGTGGTGTGTTGCAGTGTGTAGTGGTGTGTTGCAGTGTATAGTGGCGTGTTGCAGTGTGTCGTGGTGTGTTGCAGTGTGTCGTGGTGTGTTGCAGTGTGTCGCGGTGTGTTGCAGTGTGTCCTGGTGCATTGCGGTGTGTAGTAGTGTGTTGCGGTGTATAGTGGTGTGTTGCAGTGTGTAGTGGTGTGTTGCAGTGTGTAGTGGTGTGTTGCAGTGTATAGTGGTGTGTTGCAGTGTATAGTGGTGTATTGCAGTGTGCAGTGGTGTGTTGCGGTTTGTAGTGGTGTGTTGCGGTGTGTTGTGGTATGTTGCAGTGTGTCGTGGTGTGTTGCAGTGTGTCGTGGTGTGTTGCAGTGTGTCGTGGTGTGTTGCAGTGTGTCGTGGTGTGTTGCAGTGTGTCGTGGTGTGTTGCAGTGTGTCGTGGTGTGTTGCAGTGTGTCGTGGTGTGTTGCAGTGTGTCGTGGTGTGTTGCAGTGTGTCGTGGTGTATTGCAGTGTGTCGTGGTGTGTTGCAGTGTGTCGTGGTGTGTTGCAGTGTGTCGTGGTGTGTTGCAGTGTGTCGTGGTGTGTTGCAGTGTGTCGTGGTGTGTTGCAGTGTGTTGTGGTGTGTTGCAGTGTGTCGTGGTGTGTTGCAGTGTGTCGTGGTGTGTTGCAGTGTGTCGTGGTGTGTTGCAGTGTGTTGTGGTGTGTTGCAGTGCGTTGCGGAGTGTAGTGGTGTGTTGCAGTGTATAGTGGTGCGTTGCGGTGTGTTGTAGTGTATAGTGGTGTGTTGCAGTGTATAGTGGTGTGTTGCAGTGTGTTGCAGTGTATAGTGGTGTGTTGCAGTGTATAGTGGTGTGTTGCAGTGTGTAGTGGTGTGTTGCAGTGTGTAGTGGTGTGTTGCAGTGTATAGTGGTGTGCTGCAGTGTATAGTGGTGTGTTGCAGTGTGTTGTGGTGTGTTGCAGTGTGTAGTGGTGTGTTGCAGTGTGTAGTGGTGTGTTGCGGTGTGTTGTAGTGTATAGTGGTGTGTTGCAGTGTATAGTGGTGTGCTGCAGTGTGTAGTGGTGTGTTGCAGTGTATAGTGGTGTGCTGCAGTGTATAGTGGTGTGTTGCAGTGTATAGTGGTGTGTTGCAGTGTATAGTGGTGTGTTGCAGTGTATAGTGGTGTGTTGCAGTGTATAGTGGTGTGTTGCAGTGTATAGTGGTGTGTTGCAGTGTATAGTGGTGTGTTGCGGTGTGTTGCAGTGTATAGTGGTGTGTTGCAGTGTATAGTGGTGTGTTGCAGTGTATAGTGGTGTATTGCAGTGTGTTGTGGCATGTTGCGGTGTGTAGTGGTGTGTTGCGGTGTGTAGTGGTGTGTTGCGGTGTGTCGTGGTGTGTTGCGGTGTGTCGTGGTGTGTTGCAGTGTGTCGTGGTGTGTTGCAGTGTGTCGTGGTGTGTTGCGGAGTGTCGTGGTGTGTTGCAGTGTGTCGTGGTGTGTTGCAGTGTGTCGTGGTGTGTTGCGGTGTGTTGTAGTGTATAGTGGTGTGTTGCGGTGTGTCGTGGTGTGTTGTGGTGTGTTGCAGTGTGTCGTGGTGTGTTGCAGTGTGTCACGGTGTGTTGCAGTGTGTCACGGTGTGTTGCAGTGTGTCGCGGTGTGTTGCAGTGTGTCGCGGTGTGTTGCAGTGTGTCCTGGTGCGTTGCAGTGTGTAGTAGTGTGTTGTGGTGTGTAGTGGTGTGTTGCGGTGTGTAGTGGTGTGTTGCAGTGTATAGTGGTGTGTTGCAGTGTGTCGTGGTGTGTTGCAGTGTGTCGTGGTGTGTTGCAGTGTGTCGTGGTGTGTTGCAGTGTGTCGTGGTGTGTTGCAGTATGTTGTGGTGTGTTGCAGTGTGTCGCGGTGTGTTGCAGTGTGTCGTGGTGTGTTGCAGTGTGTCCTGGTGCGTTGCAGTGTGTAGTAGTGTGTTGCGGTGTGTAGTGGTGTGTTGCAGTGTGTAGTGGTGTGTTGCAGTGTGTAGTGGTGTGTTGCAGTGTATAGTGGCGTGTTGCAGTGTGTCGTGGTGTGTTGCAGTGTGTCGTGGTGTGTTGCAGTGTGTCGCGGTGTGTTGCAGTGTGTCCTGGTGCATTGCGGTGTGTAGTAGTGTGTTGCGGTGTATAGTGGTGTGTTGCAGTGTGTAGTGGTGTGTTGCAGTGTGTAGTGGTGTGTTGCAGTGTATAGTGGTGTGTTGCAGTGTATAGTGGTGTATTGCAGTGTGCAGTGGTGTGTTGCGGTTTGTAGTGGTGTGTTGCGGTGTGTTGTGGTATGTTGCGGTGTGTAGTGGTGTGTTGCGGTGTGTAGTGGTGTGTTGCGGTGTGTAGTGGTGTGTTGCAGTGTGTTGTGGTGCGTTGCGGTGTGTAGTGGTGTGTTGTGGTATGTTGCAGTGTGTTGTGGTGTGTTGCAGTGTGTCATGGTGTGTTGTGGTGTGTCATGGTGTGTTGTGGTGTGTCACGGTGTGTCCAAAAGACCATAAGACATAGGAGCAGAAATTAGGCCAATCGGCCCATCGAGTCTGCTCCGCCATTCAATCATGGCTGATAAGTTTCTCAACCCCATTCTCCTGCCCTCTCCCTGTAACCTTTGATCCCCTTACCAAATCAAGAACCTATCTATCTCGGTCTTAAATACACTCAATGACCTGGCCTCCACAGCCTTCTGTGGCAATGAATTCCATAGATTCACCACTCTCTGGCTAAAGAAGTTTCTCCTCATCTCTGTTCTAATAGGTCTTCCCTTTACTCTGAGGCTGTGCCCTCGGGTCCTAGTCTCTCCTGCTAATGGAAACATCTGCCCCATGTTCACTCTATCCAGGCCTTTCAGTATTCTGTAAGTTTCAATCAGATCCCCCCTCATCCTTCTAAACTCCATCGAGTATCGACCCAGAGTCCTCAAACGTTCCTCATATGTTAAGCCTTTCATTCCTGGGAGCGTTCTCGTGAACCTCCTCTGGACCCTCTCCAGGGCCAGAACATCCTTCCTGAGATACGCGGCCCAAAATTGCTCACAATATTCTAAATGTAGTCTGACCAGAGCCTTATAAAGCCTCAGCAGCACATCCCTGCTTTTATATTCTAGTCCTCTCAAAATAAATGCCAACATTGCATTTGCCTTCCTAACTACTGCGTCAACCTGCAAGTTAACCTTAAGAGAATCCTGGACTAGGACTCCCAAGTCCCTTTGCACTCCAGATTTCTGAATTCTCTCCCCATTTAGAAAATAGTCTATGCCTCTATTCTTCCTAGCAAAGTGCATGACCTCACATTTCCCCACGTTGTATTCCATCTGCCACTTCTCTGCCCATTCTCCTAACCTGTCGAAATCCTTCTGCAGCCTCCCTGCCTCCTCAATACTACCTGTCCCTCCACCTATCTTTGTATCATCTGCAAACTTAGCCAGGATGCCCTCAGTTCCTTCATCTAGATCATTAATGTATAAAGTGAAAAGTTGTGGTCCCAACACTGACCCCTGCGGAACTCCACCAGTCACCGGCCGCCATCCTGAGAAGGGCCCCCTTATCCCCACTCTCTGCCTCCTGCCAGACAGCCAATCTTCTATCCATGCTAAACACAGGTATAGACTAAATGCGCCGATTGGCTTATTCCTGCGTTGTAAATATGATCAGAATGTGATCAGAAGAGAGGAACTGAGGGGTTATAGTGTGTGAGAAATGGGACAGTGTGATCAGGAGAGAGACTGAGGGGTTATAGTGTGTGAGAAATGGGACAGTGTGATCAGGAGAGAGAGACTGAGGGGTTATAGTGTGTGAGAAATGGGACAGTGTGATCAGGAGAGAGACTGAGGGGTTATAGTGTGTGAGAAATAGGACAGTGTGATCAGGAGAGGGAGACTGAGGGGTTATAGTGTGTGAGAAATGGGACAGTGTGATCAGGAGAGAGAGACTGAGGGGTTATAGTGTGTGAGAAATGGGACAGTGTGATCAGGAGAGAGAGACTGAGGGGTTATAGTGTGTGAGAAATGGGACAGTGTGATCAAGAGAGAGGGACTGAGGGGTTATATTAAAAGAAAATTACACACATCTGCAGGCCATCTGTTTCTCAGCAGTTATCTTCTATTTATCTGTGGCTCGCATAATGTTTGTGCTGGACAGTGGAATTGAAAAATTGTATTTATCTCCAATCTACATCTCTCTGATATGTCTTGGCTCAGTTTTGAAGCTGTATATAGAATGGGCAGTAGAAACAAGTTGGCAACAGCAAAAAAAAAATGCTTTAGTTTAAATTTTGAGGGTAAAATTGCTCTTGGTTTCCTTGCAAGTCCCCACATCCCCAGCCTCCCTTGCAGATCCCATGACAGCACAAAAAGAGCACCAGGAGGCGTTCTCCCTGGTATCCGGACTAATACTCACCCCAACCCAACATCACTAATACACACATTCTCTGGCCAGTTTTTTTACTCTTTCACAGGACTTCTGTGTTTATTGCCCAGCTCTAATTGCCCTTGAGAAGGTGGTGGTGAGCTGCCTTCCTGAGGCGCTGCAGTCCATGTGGTGTAGGTACATCCACAGTGCTGTTAGGGAGGGAGTTCCAGGATTTTGAACCAGCGACAGTGAAGGAACGGAGATATATTTCCAAGTTAGGATGGTGGGTGACTTGGAGGGGGACTGCCAGGTGGTGGTGTTCTCTCATTACCTCATTGGCACCTGTGGGATCTTGCTGTGTGCAAATGGACTACCACGGTTCTTACACTACAACAGTGAATGAACTTCAACAATATTTCACTGCCAGGTAAGCATTTTGGAATTCCTGTCTTTCCGTCTTGCCTGTGACAGGTGAGCTAGGTTCTGCCTATTGCTCCAGTGAGGGGTGAGCTCAGACCTGTCCATTGCTCTATGAAGGGTGAACTCAGATCTACCTACTGCCTCAGTGAGGGGTGAGCTCAGATCTGCCTATTGCCCCAGTGAGGGGTGAACTCAGATCTGCCTATTGCCCCAGTGAGGGGTGAACTCAAGACCTGCCTACTAGCCCAGTGAGGGGTGAGTACAACTCAGCCTATTGCCCGTGGCCTCCTCTCCAATCACATTTGGACGTTTTGGTTTAATTGGGAATCCCAGGCAAAGAACAGGTTTGAAAATGGATGGAATTGGAGCGGCATTCCCTTTTAAAACCTAACCTTAAGTATCACCTACACCTTCCAGCCCATTTTACCCTTCATTCCTCCCCTTTCTGCTGACCTGTACCTTCCCACTGCCCCTTCACCTGGGTCCTCAGTAAAAGAAGAGTCTTGCACAGTATGGAGAAATTGGCTGAAACTGGCCGCCCCTACATAGCCAATGGAGTGCTGGAACTCACCATGGTTATCTCGCCCAGGCTGAGCTGAGCACGGCCCAGGGTTTGCAGTGCTTCCCACCACTGAGGATTGAGACGCACCGCCATCTCTGCTGCTTGAACTGCCTGGAAAACCTCGTTCAGGATCATGAGAACCTGGGCTTTCATCTCGTATCTTGTGTCTCAGTGTGTCATGGTGTGTCTTGGTGTGTCGTGATGTATCGCAGTGTGTCGTGGTGTGTTGCGGTGTGTAATGGTGTGTTGCAGTGTGTCGTGTGTTGCAGTGTGTTGTGGTGTGTTGCAGTGTGTAGAGGTGGGTAGTGGTGTGTTGCAGTGTATAGTGGTGTGTTGTGGTGTGTTGCGGTGTGTAGTGGTGTGTAGTGGTATGTTGCAGTGTACAGTGGTGTGTTGTGGTGTGTTGCGGTGTGTTGCAGTGTACAGTGGTGTGTTGTGGTGTGTTGCGGTGTGTAGTGGTGTGTTGCAGTGTGTAGTGGTGTGCTGCAGTGTATAATGGTGTGTTGCAGTGTGTTGCTGTGTGTGGTAGTGTGTTGCAGTGTGTTGTGGTGTGTTGCGGTGTGCAGTGGTGTGTTGCAGTGTGTAGTGGTGTGCTGCAGTGTATAATGGTGTGTTGCGGTGTGTTGCGGTGTGTAGTGGTGTGTTGCAGTGTACAGTGGTGTGTTGTGGTGTGTTGCGGTGTGTAGTGGTGTGTTGCAGTGTGTAGTGGTGTGCTGCAGTGTATAATGGTGTGTTGCAGTGTGTTGCTGTGTGTAGTAGTGTGTTGCGGTGTGTTGTGGTGTGTTGCGGTGTGCAGTGGTGTGTTGCAGTGTGTAGTGGTGTGCTGCAGTGTATAATGGTGTGTTGCGGTGTGTAGTGGTGTGTTGCAGTGTGTTGCGGTGTGGTGCGGTGTGTAGTGGTGTGTTGCAGTGTGTAGTGGTGTGTTGCAGTGTGTAGTGGTGTGTTGCAGTGTGTAGTGGTGTGTTGCAGTGTGTAGTGGTGTGTTGCAGTGTGTAGTGGTGTGTTGCAGTGTGTAGTGGTGTGTTGCAGTGTATAGTGGTGTGTTGCAGTGTATAGTGGTGTGTTGTGGTGTGTTGCAGTGTGTAGTGGTGTGTTGCAGTGTGTAGTGGTGTGTTGCAGTGTGTAGTGGTGTGTTGCAGTGTGTAGTGGTGTGTTGCAGTGTGTAGTGGTGTGTTGCAGTGTGTAGTGGTGTGTTGCAGTGTGTAGTGGTGTGTTGCAGTGTGTAGTGGTGTGCTGCAGTGTATAATGGTGTGTTGTGGTGTGTTGTGGTGTGTAGTGGTGTGTTGCAGTGTGTTGTGGTGTGTCATGGTGTGTTGTGGTGTGTTGCAGTGTGTTGTGGTGTGTCACGGTGTGTTGTGGTGTGTCAGGGTGTGTTGTAGCGTGTCATGTTATGGTATGTTGCAGTGTGTAGTGGTGTGTTGCAGTACGAAGTGGTATGTTGCAGTGTGTCGCAGTGTGTCGTGGTGTGTCGTGGTGTGTTGCAGTGTGTCGCAGTGTGTCGCGGTGTGTCGCAGTGTGTCGCAGTGTGTCGCAGTGTGTCGCAGTGTGTCGTTGTGTGTCGTTGTGTGTCGTGGTGTGTCGTGGTGTGTTGTGGTGTGTTGCAGTGTGTCATGGTGTGTCACGGTGTGTCGTGGTATGTTGCGGTGTGTCGTTGTGTGTCGCGGTGCGTCATGGTGTGTCACAGTGTGTCGTGGTGTGTTGCGGTGTGTCGTGTGTCGCGGTGTGTCACGGTGTGTCACGATGTGTCGTGATGTGTTGCGGTGTGTCACGGTGTGTCATGGTGTGTCACGGTGTGTCGTGGTGTGTCATGATGTGCTGTGGTGTGTCACCTTTGGTGTGTTGTGATGTGTTGCGGTGTGTTGTGGTATGTCACGGTGTGTTGTGATCACCTTTGGTGTGTTGGGATGTGTTGCAGTGTGTTGTGGTCACCTTTGGTGTGTTGTGGTGTGTCACGGTGTGTTGTGGTATGTCATGGTGTGTTGTGGTGTGTCACGGTGTGTTGTGGTGTTTCACGGTGTATTGTGGTGTGTCACGGTGTGTTGTGGTGTGTCACGGTGTGTTGCTGTGCATCACAATGTGTCGTGGTGTGTTGCGGTGTGTCACAGTGTGTTGCGGTGTGTCACAGTGTGTCGTGGTGTGACATGGTGTGTTGCGGTGTGTCACAGTGTGTCGTGGTGTGACACGGTGTGTTGCGGTGTGTCGCGGTGTGTTGCGGTGTGTCACAGTGTGTGTGGTGTGTCACAGTGTGTGTGGTGTGTCACAGTGTGTCACGGTGTGTGTGGTGTGTTGTAGTTTGTCGTAGTGTGTTGCAGTGTGTCACAGTGTGTCATGGTGTGTCGCGGTGCGTCACGGTGTGTCATTGTGTGTCACGGTGTGTCGCGGTGTGTCAACTTTGGTGTGTTGTGATGTGTCACGTTGTGTTGTGGTGTGTCACGGTGTGTCGCGGTGTGTCAACTTTGGTGTGTTGTGATGTGTCACGTTGTGTTGTGGTGTGTCACGGTGTGTTGTGGTGTGTCGCAGTGTGTTGTGGTGTGTCGCAGTGTGTCGCGGTGTGTCGCGGTGTGTCGCGGTGTGTCGCGGTGTGTCGCGGTGTGTCGCGGTGTGTCGCGGTGTGTCGCAGTGTGTCGCGGTGTGTCGCGGTGTGTCGCGGTGTGTCGCGGTGTGTCGCGGTGTGTCGCAGTGTGTCACGGTGTGTTGCAGTGTGTCACGGTGTGTTGCAGTGTGTTGCGGTGTGTCACAGTGTGTCGTGGTGTATTGTGGTGTGTCGCGGTGTGTCACAGTGTGTCGTGGTGTATTGTGGTGTGTCGCGGTGTGTCACTGTGTCGCGGTGTGTTGCAGTGTGTCGCGGTGTGTCGCGGTGTGTCGCAGTGTGTCGCAGTGTGTCGCGGTGTGTCGCAGTGTGTCGCAGTGTGTCACGGTGTGTTGCAGTGTGTCGCGGTGTGTCGCAGTGTGTCGCAGTGTGTCACGGTGTGTTGCAGTGTGTCGCGGTGTGTCGCAGTGTGTCACGGTGTGTCGCGGTGTGTCATGGTGTGTCGCAGTGTGTCATGGTGTGTCATGGTGTGTCGCTGTGTGTCATGGTGTGTCACGGTGTGTCGCAGTGTGTCGCGGTGTGTTGCGGTGTGTCGCGGTGTGTCACGCTGTGTTGTGGTGTGTCACGGTGTGTTGCGGTGTGTCACGGTGTGTCATGGTGTGTCACGGTGTGTCGCAGTGTGTCGCGGTGTGTCACGCTGTGTTGTGGTGTGTCACGGTGTGTTGTGGTGTGTCACGGTGTATTGTGGTGTGTCACGGTGTGTTGTGGTGTGTCACGGTGTGTTGTGGTGTGTTGTGGTGTGTCACCTTTGGTGTGCCGAGATGTGTCGCTACTTCAGGTTTGAGCAATGCTGCCATTTGTGGAACCTGTGCTGGTATTAAGGACCTACAGACTGGCTAGCAAATCTGTACACTTCGACCAGAGTGCAAACACTACTGCTGTGTCTGGAGATTCCTGTTAAGGGAATTCAAGGCTGATGGGTGTTGATAGATTGCCCAGTAACCCCAAAGGAACAGGCAAATCAGCAGCCAGCATGTTTGAGCCAAAATAAAGATGGAAGGTGCAATTTATTCATTTCCAACTGGGAGTCTGCACAATTCCTTCAGATTAAACTGACCATCTGGTGACGGGTCTTATCGTGACTCCCATGAAGCACATTAAGATTAATGACACTGGGATGAATATAACACAGACACAGGAGAGTTTGACGCAGGCAGATAGAGGCTGACCTATCAACATAGAGACAAAGGTTCAATCGATGCAGACAGAGAGGATGAATGATTCTTGCTAGGGTCCATGTGTTAAATGAGCTTGGGCAAACTAAATCCACAGCACAAATTCCAAATGAAGCAGAATATCAAAATTTAAGAGGCCACAGGGGCATTGGGATGGGTAAAAGAAACTGTCATAATGCTACATTGAGGCTCTGATGGGACAGTGTAGAGGGTGCTCTACTCTGTATCTAACCCCGTGCTGTACCTGTCCTGGGAGTGTTTGATGGGGACAGTGTAGAGGGAGCTTTACTTTGTATCTAATCCCGTGCTGTACCTGTCCTGGGAGTGTTTGATGGGGATAGTGTAGCGGGAGATTTACTCTGTATCTAACCCCGTGCTGTATCTGTCCTGGGAGAGTTTGATGGGGACAGTGTAGAGGGAGGTTTACTCTGTATCTAACCCCGTGCTGTACCTGTCCTGGGAGTGTTTGATGGGGACAGTGTAGATGGAGCTTTACTCTGTATCTAACCCTGTGCTGTATCTGTCCTGGGAGTGTTTGATGGGGACAGTGTAGCGGGAGCTTTACTCTGTATCTAACCCCGTGCTGTACCTGTCATGGGAGTGTTTGATGGGGACAGTGTAGATGGAGCTTTACTCTGTATCTAACCCCATGCTGTACCTGTCCTGGGAGTGTTTGATGGGGACAGTGTAGCGGGAGATTTACTCTGTATCTAACCCCTGCTACATGGTGATATCGGGTCTCTGAAATGAATCATTCCTGACAAATCCTTCACTTAGCCCTGCCAAGGAAAAGTAATGCAGATTTCAATTTCTTGGCCCAAGATCAATTTCCAGATTATATTCCAACATGGTGACTGTGGTTGAAGAATTCTGTCAACAATCTACTGAGTTTGATTAATAAAGGTCAACTGTAATGCTGCTCTTGGTTTACAGACATGTTGGAAGCTATGTCCCATGTTTACATGTGACAGCTGTCAGCTATACTTGATGCTGTAGTTCACGCTCGAGAACGTGATGCTATTGGCCGCAGCTACCAAATAATAAATAACAGATAATCAACTCCATCTGTCTCAACATCATCAGTTAAATACTTCATAGGGTGCCCATCCATTAGTCTTATTACTGGAATTCTCAAAGATTAAATATTAACTGACGTAGGCAAAAAAAAATCATGAGCCAAAAAACAAAGATTCTTGTTGCGAATCATGAATACTTGATTGAATTGGAGGGGCTTGGGGTCCACTGGGGTGATTTGCAATTGGAGTGAAAGGGTTTGATCGGACTGATGGTGACCCTGGATCTGCGGCACGCGGGGCGCCGGTGACCCTGGATCTGCAGCACATAGGGCGCCGGTGACCCTGGATCTGCAGCACGTAGGGCGCCGGTGACCCTGGATCTGCGGCACGCGGGGCGCCGGTGACCCTGGATCTGCGGCACGCGGGGCGCCGGTGACCCTGGATCTGCGGCACGCGGGGCGCCGGTGACCCTGGATCTGCGGCACGCGGGGCACCGGTGACCCTGGATCTGCAGCACGTAGGGCGCCGGTGACCCTGGATCTGCAGCACGTAGGGCGCCGGTGACCCTGGATCTGCAGCACGTAGGGCGCCGGTGACCCTAGATCTGCGGCATGTAGGGCGCCGGTGACCCTGGATCTGCGGCACGCGGGGCGCCAGTGACCCTGGATCTGCGGCACGCAGGGCGCTGGTGACCCTGGATCTGCGGCACGCGGGGCACCAGTGACCCTGGATCTGTGGCACACAGGGCGCTGGTGACCCTGGATCTGCGGCACGTGGGGCGCCGGTGACCCGGATCTGCGGCACGCAGGGCGTTGGTGACCCTGGATCTGCGGCACGCGGGGCGCCGGTGACCCGGATCTGCGGCATGCAGGGCGTTGGTGACCCTGGATCTGCGGCACGCGGGGCGCCGGTGACCCGGATCTGCGGCATGCAGGGCAGCAATGACTTGGGGTGCAGAGAGGTTGAAGAGTCTGCAGGAAATGAGCAAGTTCAGTGTTGTACTGAGTAACATTGAGAGGTCTTTGTAGATCCCTGGACAGAATGTGCCACAGTACAGATGGGGGGTTGGTGTATGGTACATCTCTTACACAGCACACTTATGGATCTTTCCAGATAATTTACTGAGGGAAAAATCAATACTAATATACACTCCCAGAGCCTGCCATTCTTAGAATTCCAGGAACTGAACTACAACCATATACATTTCTGACCCTACATCACCACCAAGGGGCAATTCTCAACACTGTTAAATACACGAATAGTAAGTTTAGAAAATTCAAAATGAGCTCAGAAAAAGTTCAAAATTAAATCTCTGTGTGGACAATTTCAATCTGGTTTGTGTCAACAGCGTTAGTGCTAAGGAGGAGAACACTATCCAATACTAGGTACTAACACACACACACACACACGCAATGAGGCACTTGCACTCTACAACACACATATATGCTGACACATGTATACCACTAAAAGGCACATGCACACATGCATTCTCTCTCGCATCCACTCACACACACCCACCTGCCCACACACACCAACTCACAAACCTTTCATCAGGCGTCACTGAGCAGGAATCAGAAGGAGTCCCAGCTGTTTTACTTCCTTTCTAACCCAGGGATAGCAAATATAACAGAAGGATCCTAACCATAACCCTGTGTGAATCTGGGATGAACTAGAGAGTTAACATAGGCCTTTCGGTGACATTGAAAACAATGCCGTCTGTTAAATTTGCACACCAGATTCAGCAACTCCAAATGATTAATCCTGTGTCTGATGGAGCAGTGTCGAGGGAACTGCATCAGACTTATGCATTTTGAAGTAGTTAGAGAAAAAATTAGCATAATTATCTGTTATCTGTATGTAAAAGAATCACTGGAAAAGCAATAGTGTCAATGAAGTGCTAAACAGCTAATGTCATTGCTAAATTTAAAAAGAAGACAAGTAGTAGTCCAGAGAATTATACGCCAATTAACATAGCGTCAGTGTTAGGAAAGAGAGTGGAATCTTTACCAAAGATCTAATGGAGAAAATTGAGAAACTGAAAATATAATAAAAGTTGGTCAGCATGGATTTCAAAAGAAATGACCATCCTTCACCAATGTTATTAAATTTCCTGATGTATTAACAGAAAGGTAGAGTAGAATAAGCAGAGGAGGGTTTAAAGGTACTTGTTCAGACTGGTGAAAGGTATGAAGCATTGGTCCAAAAGCATCGGTGTCAGGATCACTGTAATTCTCCATTTACACAAACAATGGAGGCTCAGGGAACAGAAACACCATTTTGAAATCTGGTCAACATAAATTGTGTGGTGTGATACAGAAGAGGACTGTGACAAGTACAGAAAGATATTACTGGATATTGGGAGGGGTAAAGGAAGTGAAAGACCTTGGGGTGCATGTTGTTGAAGGTGGAGGAACAGGTGGAAAATGTGGTAAAAAAAAAAGCACATGGAGTGTTTTCCTTTATTGGACGAGGTATTGAATACAAAAGCAGGGATGTAATGATGGAACTGTATGAAATGCTGGTTAGGCCACAGCTGGAATTTTGTGTACAGCTCACATGACAGGTACAGAGGAGATTTGTAAGCATGCTGCTGGGGCTTGAAAATTGCAGCTATGAGGGAAGATTGGATCGGCTGGGGTTGTTTTCCTTGGAACCCAGGAAACTGAGGGGTGACCTGACTGAGGTGTACAAAATTATGAGGGACGTAGATAGAGCAGAGAGGGATGTCCTGTTCCCCCTCGTTGAGAGGTCAATTACCAGGGGCCACATGTTTAAGGTGATTGGTAGAGGGATTAGAGAGAGCATGAGGAAAAACTTCTTCACCCAGAGGCTGGTGGGTGTTTGGAATTCACTGCCTGATTTGGTGGGGGAGGCAGAAACCCTCAACTCATTTAAAAGGAAGCTGGATCTGCACCTACAGTGCTGTAACCTGCAAGGCTACAGACCAGGTACTAGAAGAAGGGATTAAAATGGGCAGCTAGTTTGTTTATTTTTTTCTTTTTCAGCTGGCACAGACATGATGGGCTGAATGGTCTTTCTCTATCGTAACATTTCTAAGGTTCTATTAATAAACTCGCAGAATGGGGGTGCGAATGGCACATGAACTTTAACATAATTAAGTGCAAAGTGTTACATTTTGACAGGTAGGATGAGGAAATCACATGTCCTTTGGAAATTAAGTGTCTAAATAGGGTAGAGGGACAGAGGCATCTGATGGGTACAGATACACAAATCAATCGATGGCGTGATCTGATGAAAGGTCATTGACCTGAAATGCGATCTCTGTATCTCTCTCCATAGATGCTGCCAGACCTGCTGAGTATTTTCAGCATTTTTTGTTTTTATTACTAATAGTAGCTAAGGTTAATAAGCCCAGCGCAGTTAAGCTCTTCACTTGGTAAAAGGAATATAGAGGCACTGGAGAAGGTGCTAAAAAGATATACTGGAATGGTTGCAGAATTGAGAAGCTATGCTTAACAGGAAAGATTGAACAGATAGGTGCTCTTACACTAGAAAAGATAAGGCTTAGGGGTGACCTATAGAGGTCTAAAATTATTAAAGCATTTGAAAGTTAATAAAGACAATGTTTCTGATTGGGGGTGAGGCTAGAACAAAGGACCATAAATATAAGATAGTAGCACCAATAAATCCAACAGGGAAATCAGGGTAAACATCATCACCTGCCAAGTGGGGAGGATGTTGAGAGTGCTGCCAAGACAGTTGTGGCGAGTAATCAAAGGTAGATAAGGAGATGAGGGAGAAAGGAATAGGAGGACACATTGCCAGGGTTAGCTAAAGTAAGGTGGCAGGAAGCTTGTTAGGAGTACAAACACCGGTATAGACCAAATAACGATTAGTCAATTCCTGAGTTGAAAATATGATGTAGTATGTGATCAGATGAGAGGGACTGAGGGGTTATAGTGTGTGAGAAATGCGACAGTGTGATCATGAGAGAGAGAGACTGAGGGGTTATAGTGTGTGAGAAATGGGACAGTGTGATCAGGAGAGAGAGACTGAGGGGTATAGTGTGTGAGAAATGGGACAGTGTGATCAGGAGAGAGGGACTGAGGGGTTATAGTGTGTGAGAAATGGGACAGTGTGATCAGGAGAGAGACTGAGGGGATATAGTGTGTGAGAAAAGGGACAGTGTGATCAGGATACGGAGACTGAGGGGTTAAAGTGTGTGAGAAATGGGACAGTGTGATCAGGAAAGAGAGACTGAGGGGTGATAGTGTGTGAGAAATGGGACAGTGTGATCAGGAGAGAGAGAGACTGAGGGGTTATTGTGTGTGAGAAATGGGCCAGTGTGATCAGGAGAGAGAGACTGAGGCGTTATAGTGTGTGAGAAATGGGACAGTGTGATCAGGAGAGAGAGACTGAGGGGCTATAGTTTGTGAGAAATGCGAAAGTGTGATCAGGAGAGAGTCTGAGGGGTCATAGTGTGTGAGAAATGGGCCAGTGTGATTGGACAGAGAGACTGAGGGGTTATATTGTGTGAGAAATGGGACAGTGTGATCAGGAGAGAGAGACTGAGGGGCTGTAGTGTGTGAGAAATGGGACAGTGTGATCAGGAGAGAGACTGAGGGGTTATAGTGTGTGAGAAATGGGACAGTGTGATCAGGAGAGGGAGACTGAGGGGTTAGAGTGTGTGAGAAATGGGAAAGTATGATCAGGAGAGAGAGACTGAGGGGCTACAGTGTGAGAAATGCGACAGTGTGATCAGGAGAGGGAGACTGAGGGGTTATAGTGTGTGAGAAATGGGAAAGTGTGATAGGAGAGAGGGACTGAGGGGTTATAGTGTGTGAGAAATGTGACAGTGTGATCAGGAGAGAGAGAGACTGAGGGGTTATAGTGTGTGAGAAATGGGACAGTGTAATCAGGAGAGAGAGACTGAGGGGTTATAGTGTGTGAGAAATGTGACAGTGTAATCAGGAGAGAGAGACTAAGGGGTTATTGTGTGTGAGAAATGGGCCAGTGTGATTGGACAGAGAGACTGAGTGGTTACATATGTGAGAAATGGGACAGTGTGATCAGGAGAGAGAGACTGAGGGGTTATAGCGTGGGAGAAATTCGACAATGAGATCAGGAGAGAGAGACTGAGGGGTTATAGTGTCTGATAAATGGGACAGTGTGATCAGGAGAGAGAGACTGAGGGGTTATAGTGTGTGAGAAATGGGACAGTGTGAACAGAAGAGAGAGACTGAGGGGTTATAGTGTGTGAGGAATGGGACAGTGTGATCAGGAGAGAGTGAGTGAGGGGTTATAGTGTGTGAGAAATGGGACAGTGTGATCAGGAGAGAGTGAGTGAGGGGTTATTGTGTGTGAGAAATGGGACAGTGTGATCAGGAGAGGGAGACTGAGGGGTTATAGTGTGTAAGAAATGGGACAATGTGATTAGGAGAGAGATACTAAGGGGTTATAGTGTGTGAGAAATGGGACAGTGTGATCAGGAGAGGGAGACTGAGGGGTTATAGTGTGTGAGAAATGGGACAGTGTGATCAGGATAGGGAGACTGAGGGGTTATAGTGTGTGAGCAATGGGACAGTGTGATCAGGAGAGAGAGACTGAGGGGTTATAGTGTGTGAGAAATGGGACAGTGTGATCAGGAGAGAGAGAGTGAGGGGTTATGGTGTGTGAGAAATGGGACAGTGTGATCAGGAGAGGGAGACTGAGGGGTTATAGTGTGTGAGAAATGGGACAGTGTGATCAGGAGAGAGACTGAGGGGCTATAGTGTGTGAGAAAAGGGACAGTGTGATCAGGATAGGGAGACTGAGGGGTTATAGTGTGTGAGCAATGGGACAGTGTGATCAGATGAGAGAGACTGAGGGGTTACAGTGTGTGAGAAATGCGACAGTGTGATCAGATGAGAGAGACTGAGGGGTTACAGTGTGTGAGAAATGGGACAGTGTGATCAGGAGAGAGACTGAGGGGTTATAGTGTGTGAGAAATGGGACAGTGTGATCAGATGAGAGAGAGACTGAGGGGTTATAGTGTGTGAGAAATGGGACAGTGTGATCAGGAGAGAGGGACTGAGGGGTTATAGTGTGTGAGAAATGGGACAGTGTGATCAGGAGAGAGGGACTTAGGGGTTATAGTGTGTGAGAAATGGGACAGTGTGATCAGGAGAGGGAGACTGAGGGGTTATAGTGTGTGAGAAATGGGACAGTGTGATCAGGAGAGAGACTGAGGGGATATAGTGTGTGAGAAAAGGGACAGTGTGATCAGGATACGGAGACTGAGGGGTTAAAGTGTGTGAGAAATGGGACAGTGTGATCAGGAAAGAGAGACTGAGGGGTGATAGTGTGTGAGAAATGGGACAGTGTGATCAGGAGAGAGAGAGACTGAGGGGTTATTGTGTGTGAGAAATGGGCCAGTGTGATCAGGAGAGAGAGACTGAGGGGCTATAGTTTGTGAGAAATGCGAAAGTGTGATCAGGAGAGAGTCTGAGGGGTCATAGTGTGTGAGAAATGGGCCAGTGTGATTGGACAGAGAGACTGAGGGGTTATATTGTGTGAGAAATGGGACAGTGTGATCAGGAGAGAGAGACTGAGGGGCTGTAGTGTGTGAGAAATGGGACAGTGTGATCAGGAGAGAGACTGAGGGGTTATAGTGTGTGAGAAATGGGACAGTGTGATCAGGAGAGGGAGACTGAGGGGTTAGAGTGTGTGAGAAATGGGAAAGTATGATCAGGAGAGAGAGACTGAGGGGCTACAGTGTGAGAAATGCGACAGTGTGATCAGGAGAGGGAGACTGAGGGGTTATAGTGTGTGAGAAATGGGAAAGTGTGATAGGAGAGAGGGACTGAGGGGTTATAGTGTGTGAGAAATGTGACAGTGTGATCAGGAGAGAGAGAGACTGAGGGGTTATAGTGTGTGAGAAATGGGACAGTGTAATCAGGAGAGAGAGACTGAGGGGTTATAGTGTGTGAGAAATGTGACAGTGTAATCAGGAGAGAGAGACTAAGGGGTTATTGTGTGTGAGAAATGGGCCAGTGTGATTGGACAGAGAGACTGAGTGGTTACATATGTGAGAAATGGGACAGTGTGATCAGGAGAGAGAGACTGAGGGGTTATAGCGTGGGAGAAATTCGACAATGAGATCAGGAGAGAGAGACTGAGGGGTTATAGTGTCTGATAAATGGGACAGTGTGATCAGGAGAGAGAGACTGAGGGGTTATAGTGTGTGAGAAATGGGACAGTGTGAACAGAAGAGAGAGACTGAGGGGTTATAGTGTGTGAGGAATGGGACAGTGTGATCAGGAGAGAGTGAGTGAGGGGTTATAGTGTGTGAGAAATGGGACAGTGTGATCAGGAGAGAGTGAGTGAGGGGTTATTGTGTGTGAGAAATGGGACAGTGTGATCAGGAGAGGGAGACTGAGGGGTTATAGTGTGTAAGAAATGGGACAATGTGATTAGGAGAGAGATACTAAGGGGTTATAGTGTGTGAGAAATGGGACAGTGTGATCAGGAGAGGGAGACTGAGGGGTTATAATGTGTGAGAAATGGGACAGTGTGATCAGGATAGGGAGACTGAGGGGTTATAGTGTGTGAGCAATGGGACAGTGTGATCAGGAGAGAGAGACTGAGGGGTTATAGTGTGTGAGAAATGGGACAGTGTGATCAGGAGAGAGAGAGTGAGGGGTTATAGTGTGTGAGAAATGGGACAGTGTGATCAGGATAGGGAGACTGAGGGGTTATAGTGTGTGAGCAATGGGACAGTGTGATCAGGAGAGAGAGACTGAGGGGTTATAGTGTGTGAGAAATGGGACAGTGTGATCAGGAGAGAGAGAGTGAGAGGTTATGGTGTGTGAGAAATGCGACAATGTGATTAGGAGAGAGAGACTAAGGGGTTATAGTGTGTGAGAAATGGGACAGTGTGATCAGGAGAGGGAGACTGAGGGGTTATAGTGTGTGAGAAATGGGACAGTGTGATCAGGAGAGAGTGACTGAGGGGTTATAGTGTGTGAGAAATGGGACAGTGTGATCAGGAGAGAGAGAGAGACAGAAGGGTTACAGTGTGTGAGAAATGGGCCAGTGTGATTGGACAGAGAGACTGAGGGGTTATATTGTGTGTGAAATGGGACAGTGTGATTGGACAGAGAGACTGAGGGGTTATAGTGTGTGAGAAATGGGAAAGTGTGATCAGGAGAGAGAGACTGAGGGGCTATAGTGTGAGAGAAATGGGACAGTGTGATCAGGAGAGAGACTGAGGGGTTAAAGTGTGAGAGAAATGGGACAGTGTGATCAGGAGAGAGAGACTGAAGAGCTATAGTATGTGAGATATGGGACAGCGTGACAGGAGAGACAGACTGAGGGTTTATTGTGTGTGAGAAATGTGACAGTGTGATCAGGAGAGAGAGAGACTGAGGGGTTATAGTGTGTGAGCAGTGGACCAGTGTGATAGGACAGAGAGACTGAGAGCTTATAATGTGTGAGAAATGGGACAGTGTGATACGAGAGACTGAGGGGTTATAGTGTGTGAGAAATGGGACAGTGTGATCAGGAGAGAGACTGAGGGTTATAGTGTGTGGGAAATGGGACAATGTGATTATGAGAAAGAGATTGAGGGGTTATAGTGTTGGGGAAATGGGACAGTGTGGTAGGATAGAGAGACTGAGGGATTATAGTGTGTGAGAAATTAGACAGCGTGATCAGGAGAGAGAGACTGAGGGGTTATAGTATGTGAGAAATGGGACAGTGTGATAAGAAGAGAGAGACTGAGGGGTTATAGTGTGTGAGAAATGGGACAGAGTGATAGGAGAGAGAGACTGAGAGCTTATAGTGTGTGAGAAATGGGACAGTGTGATCAGGAGAGAGAGACTGAGGGGTTATAGTGTGTGAGCAATGGGCCAGTGTGATTGGACAGAGAGATTGAGGGCTTATAGTGTGAGAGAAATGGGACAGCGTGGTAGCATAGAGAGACTGAGAGGTTATAGTGGGTGAGAAATAGGACAGTGTGATCAGGAGAGAGAGGGAGAGATTGAGGGGTAATAGTGTGTGAAAAATGAGATAGTGTGATCAGGAGAGAGAGGGAGAGACTGAGGGGTTATAGTGTGTGAGAAATGATATAGTGTGATCAGGAAAGAGAGATTGAGGGGTTATAGTATGTGAGAAATGGGTCAGTGTGATCAGGAGAGAGAGACTGAGGGGCTATAGTGTGTGAGAAATGGGTCAGTGTGATCAGGAGAGAGAGACTGAGGGATATAGTGTTTGAGCAATGAGACAGCGTGATAGGACAGAGAGACTGAGGGGTTATAGTGTGTGAGAATTGGGACAGTGTGATCAGGAGAGCGATTGAGGGGTTATAGTGTGTGAGAAATGTGACTGTGATCAGGAGAGAGACTGAGGGGTTATAGTGGGTGAGAAATGGGACAGTGTGATCAGGAGAGAGACTGAGGGGTTATAGTGTGAGAGAAATGGGACTGTGTGATCAGGAGAGAGAGACTGAGGGGATATAGTGTGTGAGAAATCGGACAGTGTGATCAGGAGAGAGAGACTGAGGGGTTATTGTGTGTGAGCAATGGGACAGTGTGATCAGGAGAGAGAGACTGAGGGATATAGTGTGTGAGCAATGGGACAGCGTGATAGGACAGAGAGACTGAGAGGTCATAGTATGTGAGAAATGGGACAGTGTGATCAGGAGAGAGACTGAGGGGTTATAGTGTGTGGGAAATGGGACCATGTGACTAGGAGAGAGAGACTGAGGTGTTATAGTGTGTCAGCAATGGGCCAGTGTGATCAGGAGAGAGGGACTGACGGGTTATAGTGTGTGACAAATGAGATAGTGTGATCAGGAAAGAGAGATTGAGGGGTTATAGTAGGTGAGAAATGGGTCAGTGTGATCAGGAGAGAGAGACTGAGGGGTTATAGTGTATGTAAAATTGGACAGTGTGATCAGTGGAGAGTGACTGAGGTTTATAGTGTGAGAGAAATGGGATAGTGTGATCAGGAGAGCGAGGGAGAGATTGAGGGGTTATAGTGTGTGAGAAATGAGATAGTGTGATCAGGAAAGAGAGATTGAGGGGTTATAGTATATGAGAACTGGGTCAGTGTGATCAGGAGAGAGAGACTGAGGGGTTATAGTGTATGAGAAATTGGACAGTGTGATCAGTGGAGAGTGACAGAGGGGTTATAGTGTGTGAGAAATGGGAGTGTGATTAGGAAAGAGAGATTGAGGGGTTATAGTGTGTGAGAAATGGGACAGTGTGATACGAGAGTCCGAGGGCTATAGTGTGTGAGAAATGGGACAGTGTGATCAGTAGAGAGAGACTGAGTGGTTATAATGAGAGGGAAATGGGACAGTGTGATCAGGAGAGAGACTGAGGGGTTATAGTGTGTGAGAAATAGGACAGTGTGATCAGGAGAGAGATTGAGGGGTTATAGTGTGTGAGAAATGTGACTGTGATCAGGAGAGAGACTGAGGGGTTATAGTGGGTGAGAAATGGGACAGTGTGATCAGGAGAGAGAGACTGAGTGGCTATAATGAGAGGGAAATGGGACAGTGTGATCAGGAGAGAGACTGAGGATTTATCGTGTGAGAGAAATGGGACAATGTGATTAGGAGAGAGAGACTAAGGGGTTATAGTGTGTGAGAAATGGGACAGTGTGATCAGGAGAGGGAGACTGAGGGTTTATAGTGTGTGAGAAATGGGACAGTGTGATCAGGAGAGAGTGACTGAGGGGTTATAGTGTGTGAGAAATGGGACAGTGTGATCAGGAGAGAGAGAGAGACAGAAGGGTTACAGTGTGTGAGAAATGGGCCAGTGTGATTGGACAGAGAGACTGAGGGGTTATATTGTGTGTGAAATGGGACAGTGTGATTGGACAGAGAGACTGAGGGGTTATAGTATGTGAGAAATGGGACAGCCTGATCAGGAGAGAGAGACTGAGGGGTTTTGTGTGTGAGAAATGGGACAGTGTGATCAGGAGAGAGAGACTGAGGGGTTACAGTGTGTGAGCAATGGGACAGTGTGATAGGAGACAGAGACAGAGGGGTTATAGTGCTTGAGAAATGGGACAGTGTGATCAGGAGAGAGTGACTGACGGGTTATGGTGTGTGAGCAATGGGACAGCGTGATAGGACAGAGAGACTGAGGGGTTATAGTATGTGAGAAATGGGACAGTGTGATCAGGAGAGAGAGACTGAGGGGCTATAGTTTGTGAGAAATGCGACAGTGTGATCAGGAGAGAGACTGAGGGGTTATAGTGTGTGAGAAATGGGACAGTGTGATCAGGAGAGGGAGACTGAGGGGTTAGAGTGTGTGAGAAATGGGAAAGTATGATCAGGAGAGAGAGACTGAGGGGCTACAGTGTGAGAAATGCGACAGTGTGATCAGGAGAGGGAGACTGAGGGGTTATAGTGTGTGAGAAATGGGAAAGTGTGATAGGAGAGAGGGACTGAGGGGTTATAGTGTGTGAGAAATGTGACAGTGTGAGCAGGAGAGAGAGACTGAGGGGTTATATTGTGTGAGAAATGGGACAGTGTAATCAGGAGAGAGAGACTAAGGGGTTATTGTGTGTGAGAAATGGGCCAGCGTGATTGGACAGAGAGACTGAGGGGTTAAAGTGTGTGAGAAATTGGACAATGTGATCAGGAGAGAGAGTTGAGGGGTTACAGTGTGTGAGCAATGGGCCAGCGTGATTGGACAGACAGACAGAGTGGTTACATATGTGAGAAATGGGACAGTGTGATCAGGAGAGAGACTGAGGGGTTATAGTGTGTGAGAAATGGGACAGTGTGATAGGAGACAGAGACTGAGGGGTTATAGTGTGTGAGAAATGGGACAGTGTGATCAGGAGAGAGAGACTGAGGGGTTATAGTGTGTGAAAAATGGGACAGTGTGATCAGGAGAGAGACTGAGGGGTTATAGTGTGTGGGAAATGGTACAATGTGATTAGGAGAAAGAGACTGAGGGGTTATAGTGTGTGAGAAATGGGACAGAGTGATCAGGAGAGAGAGACTGAGGGGTTATAGTGTGTGAAAAATGGGACAGTGTGATCAGGAGAGAGACTGAGGGGTTATAGTGTGTGGGAAATGGTACAATGTGATTAGGAGAAAGAGACTGAGGGGTTAAAGTGTGTGAGAAATGGGACAGTGTGATCAGGAGAGAGAGACTGAAGAGCTATAGTATGTGAGAAATGGGACAGCGTGATAGGAGAGACAGACTGAGGGGTTATAGTGTGTGATAAATGGGACAGTGTGATCAGGAGAGGGAGACTGAGGGGTTATTGTGTGTGAGAAATGGGCCAGCGTGATAGGACAGAGTGACTGAGGGGTTATAGTATGTGAGAAATGGGACAGTGCGATCAGGAGAGAGAGACTGAGGGTTATAGTGTGTGAGCAATGGGACACCATGATAGGACAGAGAAACTGAGGGGTTATAGTATGTGAGAAATGGGACAGTGCGATCAGGAGAGAGCGACTGAGGGGTTATAGTGTGTGAGAAATGGGACAGTGTGATCAGGAGACAGATTGAGGGGTTATAGTGAGTGAGAAATGGGACAGCGTGATAGGAGACAGAGACTGAGGGGTTATAGTGTGTGACAAATGGGATAGCGTGATCAGGAGAGAGAGACTGAGGGGTTATAGTGTGTGAGAAATGGGACAGTGGGATCAGGAGAGAGGGACAGAGGGGTTATAGTGTGTGAGAAATGGGAAAGTGTGATAGGAGAGAGGGATTGAGGGGTTATAGTGTGTGAGAAATGGGACAGCGTGATCAGATGAGAGAGACTGAGGGGTTAAAGTGTGTGAGAAATGGGACAGTGTGATCAGGAGAGAGGGACTGAGGGGTTATAGTGTGTGAGAAATGGGACAGTGTGATCAGGAGAGAGAGACTGAGGGGTTATACTGTGTGAGAAATGGGACAGTGTGATCAGGAGAGGGAGACTGAGGGGTTAAAGTGTGTGAGAAATGGGACAGTGTGATCAGGAGAGAGGGACTGAGGGGTTATAGTGTGTGAGAAATGGGACAGTGTGATCAGGAGAGAGAGACTGAGGGGTTATAGTGTGTGAGAAATGGGACAGTGTGATCAGGAGAGAGACTGAGGGGCTATAGTGTGTGAGAAAAGGGACAGTGTGATCAGGATAGGGAGACTGAGGGGTTACAGTGTGTGAGCAATGGGACAGTGTGATAGGAGACAGAGACTGAGGGGTTATAGTGCTTCAGAAATGGGACAGTGTGATCAGGAGAGAGTGACTGACGGGTTATGGTGTGTGAGCAATGGGACAGCGTGAGAGGACAGAGAGACTGAGGGGTTATAGTATGTGAGAAATGGGACAGTGTGATCAGGAGAGAGTAACTGAGGGGTTATTGTGTGTGAGAAATGGGACAGTGTGATCAGGAGAGAGAGACTGAGGGGCTATAGTTTGTGAGAAATGCGACAGTGTGATCAGGAGAGAGACTGAGGGGTTATAGTGTGTGAGAAATGGGACAGTGTGATCAGGAGAGGGAGACTGAGGAGTTAGAGTGTGTGAGAAATTAGACAGCGTGATCAGGAGAGAGAGACTGAGGGGGTATAGTATGTGAGAAATGGGACAGTGTGATAAGAAGAGAGAGACTGAGGGGTTATAGTGTGAGAGAAATGGGACAGCGTGGTAGCATAGAGAGACTGAGAGGTTATAGTGGGTGAGAAATAGGACAGTGTGATCAGGAGAGAGAGGGTGAGATTGAGGGGTAATAGTGTGTGAAAAATGAGATAGTGTGATCAGGAAAGAGAGATTGAGGGGTCATAGTATGTAAGAAATGGGTCAGTGTGGTCAGGAGAGAGAGACTGAGGGGTTATAGTGTGAGAGAAATGGGACAGCGTGGTAGCATAGAGAGACTGAGAGGTTATAGTGGGTTAGAAATAGGACAGTGTGATCAAGAGAGAAAGGGAGAGATTGAGGGGTAATAGTGTGTGAAAAATGAGATAGTGTGATCAGGAAAGAGAGATTGAGGGGTCATAGTATGTAAGAAATGGGTCAGTGTGGTCAGGAGAGAGAGACTGAGGGGTTATAGTGTGAGAGAAATGGGACAGCGTGGTAGCATAGAGAGACTGAGAGGTTATAGTGGGTGAGAAATAGGACAGTGTGATCGGGAGAGAGAGACTGAGGGGTTATAGTGTGTGAGAAATGGGACAGTGTGATCAGGAGAGAGAGGGAGAGACTGAGGGGTTATAGTGTGTGAGAAATGATATAGTGTGATCAGGAAAGAGAGATTGAGGGGTTATAGTATGTGAGAAATGGGTCAGTGTGATCAGGAGAGAGAGACTGAGGGGCTATAGTGTGTGAGAAATGGGTCAGTGTGATCAGGAGAGAGAGACTGAGGGATATAGTGTTTGAGCAATGAGACAGCGTGATAGGACAGAGAGACTGAGGGGTTGTGGTGGGTGAGATTTGGGACAGTGTGATCAGGAGAGCGATTGAGGGGTTATAGTGTGTGAGAAATGTGACTGTGATCAGGAGAGAGACTGAGGGGTTATAGTGGGTGAGAAATGGGACAGTGTGATCAGGAGAGAGACTGAGGGGTTATAGTGTATGAGAAATTGGACAGTGTGATCAGTGGAGAGTGACAGAGGGGTTATAGTGTGTGAGAAATGGGAGTGTGATTAGGAAAGAGAGATTGAGGGGTTATAGTGTGTGAGAAATGGGACAGTGTGATACGAGAGTCCGAGGGGTTATAGTGTGTGAGAAATGGGACAGTGTGATCAGTAGAGAGAGACTGAGTGGTTATAATGAGAGGGAAATGGGACAGTGTGATCAGGAGAGAGACTGAGGGGTTATAGTGTGTGAGAAATAGGACAGTGTGATCAGGAGAGATAGACTGAGGCGTTATAGTGTGTGAGAAATGTGACAGTGTGATCAGGAGAGAGATTGAGGGGTTATAGAGTGTGAGAAATGTGACTGTGATCAGGAGAGAGACTGAGGGGTTATAGTGGGTGAGAAATGGGACAGTGTGATCAGGAGAGAGAGACTGAGTGGCTATAATGAGAGGGAAATGGGACAGTGTGATCAGGAGAGAGACTGAGGGGTTATCGTGTTAGAGAAATGGGACTGTGTGATCAGGAGAGAGAGACTGAGGGGATATAGTGTGTGAGAAATGGGACAGTGTGATCAGGAGAGAGAGACTGAGGGATATAGTGTGTGAGCAATGGGACAGCGTGATAGGACAGAGAGACTGAGAGGTCATAGTATGTGAGAAATGGGACAGTGTGATCAGGAGAGAGACTGAGGGGTTATAGTATGTGGGAAATGGGACATGTGATTAGGAGAGAGACTGAGGGTTTATAGTGTGTGAGAAATGGGACAGCGTGGTAGGATAGAGAGACTGAGGGGTATAGTGTGAGAAATTGGACAGTGTGATCAGGAGAGAGAGACTGAGGGGTAATAGTATGTGAGAAATGGGACAGTGTGATAAGAAGAGAGAGACTGAGGGGTTATAGTGTGTGAGAAATGGGACAGAGTGATAGGAGAGAGAGACTGAGGGGTTATAGTGTGTGAGAAATGGGACAGTGTGATCAGGTGAGAGAGACTGAGGTGTTATAGTGTGTGAGCAATGGGCCAGTGTGATCAGGAGAGAGGGACTGACGGGTTATAGTGTGTGAGAAATGAGATAGTGTGATCAGGAAAGAGAGATTGAGGGGTGATAGTATGTGAGAAATTGGACAGTGTGATCAGTGGAGAGTGACTGAGGTTTATAGTGTGTGAGAAATGGGACAGTGTGATCAGGAGAGCGAGGGAGAGACTGAGGGGTTATAGTGTGTGAGAAATGTGACAGTGTGAGCAGGAGAGAGAGACTGAGGGGTTATATTGTGTGAGAAATGGGACAGTGTAATCAGGAGAGAGAGACTGAGGGGTTATAGTGTCTGATAAATGGGACAGTGTGATCAGGAGAGAGAGACTGAGGGGTTATAGTGTGTGAGAAATGGGACAGTGTGATCAGGAGAGGGAGACTGAGGGGTTAAAGTGTGTGAGAAATGGGACAGTGTGATCAGGAGAGAGGGACTGAGGGGTTATAGTGTGTGAGAAATGGGACAGTGTGATCAGGAGAGAGAGACTGAGGGGTTATAGTGTGTGAGAAATGGGACAGTGTGATCAGGAGAGAGACTGAGGGGCTATAGTGTGTGAGAAAAGGGACAGTGTGATCAGGATAGGGAGACTGAGGGGTTAGTGTGTGAGCAATGGGACAGTGTGATAGGAGACAGAGACTGAGGGGTTATAGTGCTTGAGAAATGGGACAGTGTGATCAGGAGAGAGTGACTGACGGGTTATGGTGTGTGAGCAATGGGACAGCGTGAGAGGACAGAGAGACTGAGGGGTTATAGTATGTGAGAAATGGGACAGTGTGATCAGGAGAGAGTAACTGAGGGGTTATTGTGTGTGAGAAATGGGACAGTGTGATCAGGAGAGAGAGACTGAGGGGCTATAGTTTGTGAGAAATGCGACAGTGTGATCAGGAGAGAGACTGAGGGGTTATAGTGTGTGAGAAATGGGACAGTGTGATCAGGAGAGGGAGACTGAGGGGTTAGAGTGTGTGAGAAATGGGAAAGTATGATCAGGAGAGAGAGACTGAGGGGCTACAGTGTGAGAAATGCGACAGTGTGATCAGGAGAGGGAGACTGAGGGGTTATAGTGTGTGAGAAACGGGAAAGTGTGATAGGAGAGAGGGACTGAGGGGTTATAGTGTGTGAGAAATGTGACAGTGTGAGCAGGAGAGAGAGACTGAGGGGTTATATTGTGTGAGAAATGGGACAGTGTAATCAGGAGAGAGAGACTGAGGGCTTAAAGTGTATGAGAAAGTGGACAGTGTGATCAGTGGAGAGTGACAGAGGGGTTATAGTGTGTGAGAAATAGGACAGTTAGATCAGGAGAGAGAGACTGAGGGGTTATAGTGTGTGAGAAATGGGACAGTGTGATCAGGAGAGAGAGACTGAGGGGTGAAAGTGTGTGAGAAATAGGACAGTGTGATCTGGAGAGAGAGGGAGAGACTGAGGGGTTATAGTGTGTGAGAAATGAGATAGTGTGATCAGGAAAGGAGAGATTGAGGGGTTATAGTATGTGGGAAATGGGTCAGTGTGATCAGGACAGAGAGACTGAGGGGTTATAGTGTATGAGAAATTGGACAGTGTGATCAGGGGAGAGTGACAGAGGGGTTATAGTGTGTGAGAAATAGGACAGAGTGATTGGACAGAGAGACTGAGGGGTTATAGTGTGTGGGAAATGGGACAATGTGATTAGGAGAGAGAGACTGAGGGGTAATAGTGTGTGAGAAATGGGAAAGTGTGATCAGGAGAGAGAGACTGAGGGGCTATAGTGTGAGAGAAATGGGACAGTGTGATCAGGAGAGAGACTGAGGGGTTAAAGTGTGAGAGAAATGGGACAGCGTGACAGGAGAGACAGACTGAGGGTTTATTGTGTGTGAGAAATGTGACAGTGTGATCAGTGGAGAGAGACTGAGGGGTTATAGTGTGTCAGCAGTGGACCAGTGTGATAGGACAGAGAGACTGAGAGCTTATAATGTGTGAGAAATGGGACAGTGTGATACGAGAGACTGAGGGGTTATAGTGTGTGAGAAATGGGACAGTGTGATCAGGAGAGAGACTGAGGGTTATAGTGTGTGGGAAATGGGACAATGTGATTATGAGAAAGAGATTGAGGGGTTATAGTGTTTGGGAAATGGGACAGTGTGGTAGGATAGAGAGACTGAGGGATTATAGTGTGTGAGAAATTAGACAGCGTGATCAGGAGAGAGAGATTGAGGGGTTATAGTATGTGAGAAATGGGACAGTGTGATAAGAAGAGAGAGACTGAGGGGTTATAGTGTGTGAGAAATGGGACAGAGTGATAGGAGAGAGAGACTGAGAGCTTATAGTGTGTGAGAAATGGGACAGTGTGATCAGGAGAGAGAGACTGAGGGGTTATAGTGTGTGAGCAATGGGCCAGTGTGATTGGACAGAGAGATTGAGGGCTTATAGTGTGAGAGAAATGGGACAGCGTGGTAGCATAGAGAGACTGAGAGGTTATAGTGGGTGAGAAATAGGACAGTGTGATCAGGAGAGAGAGGGAGAGATTGAGGGGTAATAGTGTGTGAAAAATGAGATAGTGTGATCAGGAAAGAGAGATTGAGGGGTCATAGTATGTAAGAAATGGGTCAGTGTGGTCAGGAGAGAGAGACTGAGGGGTTATAGTATGTGGGAAATGGGACATGTGATTAGGAGAGAGACTGAGGGTTTATAGTGTGTGAGAAATGGGACAGCGTGGTAGGATAGAGAGACTGAGGGGTATAGTGTGAGAAATTGGACAGTGTGATCAGGAGAGAGAGACTGATGGGTAATAGTATGTGAGAAATGGGACAGTGTGATAAGAAGAGAGAGACTGAGGGGTTATAGTGTGTGAGAAATGGGACAGAGTGATAGGAGAGAGAGACTGAGGGGTTATAGTGTGTGACAAATGGGACAGTGTGATCAGGTGAGAGAGACTGAGGTGTTATAGTGTGTGAGCAATGGGCCAGTGTGATCAGGAGAGAGGGACTGACGGGTTATAGTGTGTGAGAAATGAGATAGTGTGATCAGGAAAGAGAGATTGAGGGGTGATAGTATGTGAGAAATTGGACAGTGTGATCAGTGGAGAGTGACTGAGGTTTATAGTGTGTGAGAAATGGGACAGTGTGATCAGGAGAGCGAGGGAGAGACTGAGGGGTTATAGTGTGTGAGAAATGTGACAGTGTGAGCAGGAGAGAGAGACTGAGGGGTTATATTGTGTGAGAAATGGGACAGTGTAATCAGGAGAGAGAGACTGAGGGGTTATAGTGTCTGATAAATGGGACAGTGTGATCAGGAGAGAGAGACTGAGGGGTTATAGTGTGTGAGAAATGGGACAGTGTGATCAGGAGAGGGAGACTGAGGGGTTAAAGTGTGTGAGAAATGGGACAGTGTGATCAGGAGAGAGGGACTGAGGGGTTATAGTGTGTGAGAAATGGGACAGTGTGATCAGGAGAGAGAGACTGAGGGGTTATAGTGTGTGAGAAATGGGACAGTGTGATCAGGAGAGAGACTGAGGGGCTATAGTGTGTGAGAAAAGGGACAGTGTGATCAGGATAGGGAGACTGAGGGGTTAGTGTGTGAGCAATGGGACAGTGTGATAGGAGACAGAGACTGAGGGGTTATAGTGCTTGAGAAATGGGACAGTGTGATCAGGAGAGAGTGACTGACGGGTTATGGTGTGTGAGCAATGGGACAGCGTGAGAGGACAGAGAGACTGAGGGGTTATAGTATGTGAGAAATGGGACAGTGTGATCAGGAGAGAGTAACTGAGGGGTTATTGTGTGTGAGAAATGGGACAGTGTGATCAGGAGAGAGAGACTGAGGGGCTATAGTTTGTGAGAAATGCGACAGTGTGATCAGGAGAGAGACTGAGGGGTTATAGTGTGTGAGAAATGGGACAGTGTGATCAGGAGAGGGAGACTGAGGGGTTAGAGTGTGTGAGAAATGGGAAAGTATGATCAGGAGAGAGAGACTGAGGGGCTACAGTGTGAGAAATGCGACAGTGTGATCAGGAGAGGGAGACTGAGGGGTTATAGTGTGTGAGAAACGGGAAAGTGTGATAGGAGAGAGGGACTGAGGGGTTATAGTGTGTGAGAAATGTGACAGTGTGAGCAGGAGAGAGAGACTGAGGGGTTATATTGTGTGAGAAATGGGACAGTGTAATCAGGAGAGAGAGACTGAGGGCTTAAAGTGTATGAGAAAGTGGACAGTGTGATCAGTGGAGAGTGACAGAGGGGTTATAGTGTGTGAGAAATAGGACAGTTAGATCAGGAGAGAGAGACTGAGGGGTTATAGTGTGTGAGAAATGGGACAGTGTGATCAGGAGAGAGAGACTGAGGGGTGAAAGTGTGTGAGAAATAGGACAGTGTGATCTGGAGAGAGAGGGAGAGACTGAGGGGTTATAGTGTGTGAGAAATGAGATAGTGTGATCAGGAAAGGAGAGATTGAGGGGTTATAGTATGTGGGAAATGGGTCAGTGTGATCAGGACAGAGAGACTGAGGGGTTATAGTGTATGAGAAATTGGACAGTGTGATCAGGGGAGAGTGACAGAGGGGTTATAGTGTGTGAGAAATAGGACAGAGTGATTGGACAGAGAGACTGAGGGGTTATAGTGTGTGGGAAATGGGACAATGTGATTAGGAGAGAGAGACTGAGGGGTAATAGTGTGTGAGAAATGGGAAAGTGTGATCAGGAGAGAGAGACTGAGGGGCTATAGTGTGAGAGAAATGGGACAGTGTGATCAGGAGAGAGACTGAGGGGTTAAAGTGTGAGAGAAATGGGACAGCGTGACAGGAGAGACAGACTGAGGGTTTATTGTGTGTGAGAAATGTGACAGTGTGATCAGTGGAGAGAGACTGAGGGGTTATAGTGTGTCAGCAGTGGACCAGTGTGATAGGACAGAGAGACTGAGAGCTTATAATGTGTGAGAAATGGGACAGTGTGATACGAGAGACTGAGGGGTTATAGTGTGTGAGAAATGGGACAGTGTGATCAGGAGAGAGACTGAGGGTTATAGTGTGTGGGAAATGGGACAATGTGATTATGAGAAAGAGATTGAGGGGTTATAGTGTTTGGGAAATGGGACAGTGTGGTAGGATAGAGAGACTGAGGGATTATAGTGTGTGAGAAATTAGACAGCGTGATCAGGAGAGAGAGATTGAGGGGTTATAGTATGTGAGAAATGGGACAGTGTGATAAGAAGAGAGAGACTGAGGGGTTATAGTGTGTGAGAAATGGGACAGAGTGATAGGAGAGAGAGACTGAGAGCTTATAGTGTGTGAGAAATGGGACAGTGTGATCAGGAGAGAGAGACTGAGGGGTTATAGTGTGTGAGCAATGGGCCAGTGTGATTGGACAGAGAGATTGAGGGCTTATAGTGTGAGAGAAATGGGACAGCGTGGTAGCATAGAGAGACTGAGAGGTTATAGTGGGTGAGAAATAGGACAGTGTGATCAGGAGAGAGAGGGAGAGATTGAGGGGTAATAGTGTGTGAAAAATGAGATAGTGTGATCAGGAAAGAGAGATTGAGGGGTCATAGTATGTAAGAAAT
This sequence comes from Isurus oxyrinchus, assembly GCA_026770705.1. Lineage (NCBI taxonomy): Eukaryota > Metazoa > Chordata > Chondrichthyes > Lamniformes > Lamnidae > Isurus > Isurus oxyrinchus. The sequence continues at coordinate 201,106,769 of JANJGN010000004.1, read as the reverse complement.
GGGTCAGTGTGGTCAGGAGAGAGAGACTGAGGGGTTATAGTATGTGGGAAATGGGACATGTGATTAGGAGAGAGACTGAGGGTTTATAGTGTGTGAGAAATGGGACAGCGTGGTAGGATAGAGAGACTGAGGGGTATAGTGTGAGAAATTGGACAGTGTGATCAGGAGAGAGAGACTGATGGGTAATAGTATGTGAGAAATGGGACAGTGTGATAAGAAGAGAGAGACTGAGGGGTTATAGTGTGTGAGAAATGGGACAGAGTGATAGGAGAGAGAGACTGAGGGGTTATAGTGTGTGACAAATGGGACAGTGTGATCAGGTGAGAGAGACTGAGGTGTTATAGTGTGTGAGCAATGGGCCAGTGTGATCAGGAGAGAGGGACTGACGGGTTATAGTGTGTGAGAAATGAGATAGTGTGATCAGGAAAGAGAGATTGAGGGGTGATAGTATGTGAGAAATTGGACAGTGTGATCAGTGGAGAGTGACTGAGGTTTATAGTGTGTGAGAAATGGGACAGTGTGATCAGGAGAGCGAGGGAGAGACTGAGGGGTTATAGTGTGTGAGAAATGTGACAGTGTGAGCAGGAGAGAGAGACTGAGGGGTTATATTGTGTGAGAAATGGGACAGTGTAATCAGGAGAGAGAGACTGAGGGGTTATAGTGTCTGATAAATGGGACAGTGTGATCAGGAGAGAGAGACTGAGGGGTTATAGTGTGTGAGAAATGGGACAGTGTGATCAGGAGAGGGAGACTGAGGGGTTAAAGTGTGTGAGAAATGGGACAGTGTGATCAGGAGAGAGGGACTGAGGGGTTATAGTGTGTGAGAAATGGGACAGTGTGATCAGGAGAGAGAGACTGAGGGGTTATAGTGTGTGAGAAATGGGACAGTGTGATCAGGAGAGAGACTGAGGGGCTATAGTGTGTGAGAAAAGGGACAGTGTGATCAGGATAGGGAGACTGAGGGGTTAGTGTGTGAGCAATGGGACAGTGTGATAGGAGACAGAGACTGAGGGGTTATAGTGCTTGAGAAATGGGACAGTGTGATCAGGAGAGAGTGACTGACGGGTTATGGTGTGTGAGCAATGGGACAGCGTGAGAGGACAGAGAGACTGAGGGGTTATAGTATGTGAGAAATGGGACAGTGTGATCAGGAGAGAGTAACTGAGGGGTTATTGTGTGTGAGAAATGGGACAGTGTGATCAGGAGAGAGAGACTGAGGGGCTATAGTTTGTGAGAAATGCGACAGTGTGATCAGGAGAGAGACTGAGGGGTTATAGTGTGTGAGAAATGGGACAGTGTGATCAGGAGAGGGAGACTGAGGGGTTAGAGTGTGTGAGAAATGGGAAAGTATGATCAGGAGAGAGAGACTGAGGGGCTACAGTGTGAGAAATGCGACAGTGTGATCAGGAGAGGGAGACTGAGGGGTTATAGTGTGTGAGAAACGGGAAAGTGTGATAGGAGAGAGGGACTGAGGGGTTATAGTGTGTGAGAAATGTGACAGTGTGAGCAGGAGAGAGAGACTGAGGGGTTATATTGTGTGAGAAATGGGACAGTGTAATCAGGAGAGAGAGACTGAGGGCTTAAAGTGTATGAGAAAGTGGACAGTGTGATCAGTGGAGAGTGACAGAGGGGTTATAGTGTGTGAGAAATAGGACAGTTAGATCAGGAGAGAGAGACTGAGGGGTTATAGTGTGTGAGAAATGGGACAGTGTGATCAGGAGAGAGAGACTGAGGGGTGAAAGTGTGTGAGAAATAGGACAGTGTGATCTGGAGAGAGAGGGAGAGACTGAGGGGTTATAGTGTGTGAGAAATGAGATAGTGTGATCAGGAAAGGAGAGATTGAGGGGTTATAGTATGTGGGAAATGGGTCAGTGTGATCAGGACAGAGAGACTGAGGGGTTATAGTGTATGAGAAATTGGACAGTGTGATCAGGGGAGAGTGACAGAGGGGTTATAGTGTGTGAGAAATAGGACAGAGTGATTGGACAGAGAGACTGAGGGGTTATAGTGTGTGGGAAATGGGACAATGTGATTAGGAGAGAGAGACTGAGGGGTAATAGTGTGTGAGAAATGGGAAAGTGTGATCAGGAGAGAGAGACTGAGGGGCTATAGTGTGAGAGAAATGGGACAGTGTGATCAGGAGAGAGACTGAGGGGTTAAAGTGTGAGAGAAATGGGACAGCGTGACAGGAGAGACAGACTGAGGGTTTATTGTGTGTGAGAAATGTGACAGTGTGATCAGTGGAGAGAGACTGAGGGGTTATAGTGTGTCAGCAGTGGACCAGTGTGATAGGACAGAGAGACTGAGAGCTTATAATGTGTGAGAAATGGGACAGTGTGATACGAGAGACTGAGGGGTTATAGTGTGTGAGAAATGGGACAGTGTGATCAGGAGAGAGACTGAGGGTTATAGTGTGTGGGAAATGGGACAATGTGATTATGAGAAAGAGATTGAGGGGTTATAGTGTTTGGGAAATGGGACAGTGTGGTAGGATAGAGAGACTGAGGGATTATAGTGTGTGAGAAATTAGACAGCGTGATCAGGAGAGAGAGATTGAGGGGTTATAGTATGTGAGAAATGGGACAGTGTGATAAGAAGAGAGAGACTGAGGGGTTATAGTGTGTGAGAAATGGGACAGAGTGATAGGAGAGAGAGACTGAGAGCTTATAGTGTGTGAGAAATGGGACAGTGTGATCAGGAGAGAGAGACTGAGGGGTTATAGTGTGTGAGCAATGGGCCAGTGTGATTGGACAGAGAGATTGAGGGCTTATAGTGTGAGAGAAATGGGACAGCGTGGTAGCATAGAGAGACTGAGAGGTTATAGTGGGTGAGAAATAGGACAGTGTGATCAGGAGAGAGAGGGAGAGATTGAGGGGTAATAGTGTGTGAAAAATGAGATAGTGTGATCAGGAAAGAGAGATTGAGGGGTCATAGTATGTAAGAAATGGGTCAGTGTGGTCAGGAGAGAGAGACTGAGGGGTTATAGTGTGAGAGAAATGGGACAGCGTGGTAGCATAGAGAGACTGAGAGGTTATAGTGGGTGAGAAATAGGACAGTGTGATCGGGAGAGAGAGACTGAGGGGTTATAGTGTGTGAGAAATGGGACAGTGTGATCAGGAGAGAGAGGGAGAGACTGAGGGGTTATAGTGTGTGAGAAATGATATAGTGTGATCAGGAAAGAGAGATTGAGGGGTTATAGTATGTGAGAAATGGGTCAGTGTGATCAGGAGAGAGAGACTGAGGGGCTATAGTGTGTGAGAAATGGGTCAGTGTGATCAGGAGAGAGAGACTGAGGGATATAGTGTTTGAGCAATGAGACAGCGTGATAGGACAGAGAGACTGAGGGGTTATAGTGTGTGAGAATTGGGACAGTGTGATCAGGAGAGCGATTGAGGGGTTATAGTGTGTGAGAAATGTGACTGTGATCAGGAGAGAGACTGAGGGGTTATAGTGGGTGAGAAATGGGACAGCGTGATCAGGAGAGAGACTGAGGGGTTATAGTGTGAGAGAAATGGGACTGTGTGATCAGGAGAGAGAGACTGAGGGGATATAGTGTGTGAGAAATCGGACAGTGTGATCAGGAGAGAGAGACTGAGGGATATAGTGTGTGAGCAATGGGACAGCGTGATAGGACAGAGAGACTGAGGGGTTATAGTGTGTGGGAAATGGGACCATGTGACTAGGAGAGAGACTGAGGGTTTATAGTGTGTGAGAAATGGGACAGCGTGGTAGGATAGAGAGACTGAGGGGTATAGTGTGTGAGAAATGGGACAGTGTGATCAGGAGAGAGAGACTGAGGTGTTATAGTGTGTCAGCAATGGGCCAGTGTGATCAGGAGAGAGGGACTGACGGGTTATAGTGTGTGACAAATGAGATAGTGTGATCAGGAAAGAGAGATTGAGGGGTTATAGTAGGTGAGAAATGGGTCAGTGTGATCAGGAGAGAGAGACTGAGGGGTTATAGTGTATGTAAAATTGGACAGTGTGCTCAGTGGAGAGTGACTGAGGTTTATAGTGTGAGAGAAATGGGACAGTGTGATCAGGAGAGCGAGGGAGAGATTGAGGGGTTATAGTGTGTGAGAAATGAGATAGTGTGATCAGGAAAGAGAGATTGAGGGGTTATAGTATATGAGAAATGGGTCAGTGTGATCAGGAGAGAGAGACTGAGGGGTTATAGTGTATGAGAAATTGGACAGTGTGATCAGTGGAGAGTGACAGAGGGGTTATAGTGTGTGAGAAATGGGAGTGTGATTAGGAAAGAGAGATTGAGGGGTTATAGTGTGTGAGAAATGGGACAGTGTGATACGAGAGTCCGAGGGGTTATAGTGTGTGAGAAATGGGACAGTGTGATCAGTAGAGAGAGACTGAGTGGTTATAATGAGAGGGAAATGGGACAGTGTGATCAGGAGAGAGACTGAGGGGTTATAGTGTGTGAGAAATAGGACAGTGTGATCAGGAGAGATAGACTGAGGGGTTATAGTGTGTGAGAAATGTGACAGTGTGATCAGGAGAGAGATTGAGGGGTTATAGTGTGTGAGAAATGTGACTGTGATCAGGAGAGAGACTGAGGGGTTATAGTGGGTGAGAAATGGGACAGTGTGATCAGGAGAGAGAGACTGAGTGGTTATAATGAGAGGGAAATGGGACAGTGTGATCAGGAGAGAGACTGAGGATTTATCGTGTGAGAGAAATGGGACAATGTGATTAGGAGAGAGAGACTAAGGGGTTATAGTGTGTGAGAAATGGGACAGTGTGATCAGGAGAGGGAGACTGAGGGGTTATAGTGTGTGAGAAATGGGACAGTGTGATCAGGAGAGAGTGACTGAGGGGTTATAGTGTGTGAGAAATGGGACAGTGTGATCAGGAGAGAGAGAGAGACAGAAGGGTTACAGTGTGTGAGAAATGGGCCAGTGTGATTGGACAGAGAGACTGAGGGGTTATATTGTGTGTGAAATGGGACAGTGTGATTGGACAGAGAGACTGAGGGGTTGTAGTATGTGAGAAATGGGACAGCCTGATCAGGAGAGAGAGACTGAGGGGTTTTGTGTGTGAGAAATGGGACAGTGTGATCAGGAGAGAGAGACTGAGGGGTTACAGTGTGTGAGCAATGGGACAGTGTGATAGGAGACAGAGACTGAGGGGTTATAGTGCTTGAGAAATGGGACAGTGTGATCAGGAGAGAGTGACTGACGGGTTATGGTGTGTGAGCAATGGGACAGCGTGATAGGACAGAGAGACTGAGGGGTTATAGTATGTGAGAAATGGGACAGTGTGATCAGGAGAGAGAGACTGAGGGGTTATAGTGTGAGAGAAATGGGACAGCGTGGTAGCATAGAGAGACTGAGAGGTTATAGTGGGTGAGAAATAGGACAGTGTGATCAGGAGAGAGAGGGAGAGATTGAGGGGTAATAGTGTGTGAAAAATGAGATAGTGTGATCAGGAAAGAGAGATTGAGGGGTCATAGTATGTAAGAAATGGGTCAGTGTGGTCAGGAGAGAGAGACTGAGGGGTTATAGTGTGAGAGAAATGGGACAGCGTGGTAGCATAGAGAGACTGAGAGGTTATAGTGGGTGAGAAATAGGACAGTGTGATCGGGAGAGAGAGACTGAGGGGTTATAGTGTGTGAGAAATGGGACAGTGTGATCAGGAGAGAGAGGGAGAGACTGAGGGGTTATAGTGTGTGAGAAATGATATAGTCTGATCAGGAAAGAGAGATTGAGGGGTTATAGTATGTGAGAAATGGGTCAGTGTGATCAGGAGAGAGAGACTGAGGGGCTATAGTGTGTGAGAAATGGGTCAGTGTGATCAGGAGAGAGAGACTGAGGGATATAGTGTTTGAGCAATGAGACAGCGTGATAGGACAGAGAGACTGAGGGGTTATAGTGTGTGAGAATTGGGACAGTGTGATCAGGAGAGCGATTGAGGGGTTATAGTGTGTGAGAAATGTGACTGTGATCAGGAGAGAGACTGAGGGGTTATAGTGGGTGAGAAATGGGACAGTGTGATCAGGAGAGAGACTGAGTGGTTATAGTGTATGAGAAATTGGACAGTGTGATCAGTGGAGAGTGACAGAGGGGTTATAGTGGGTGAGAAATGGGAGTGTGATTAGGAAAGAGAGATTGAGGGGTTATAGTGTGTGAGAAATGGGACTGTGTGATCAGGAGAGAGAGACTGAGGGGATATAGTGTGTGAGAAATGGGACAGTGTGATCAGGAGAGAGAGACTGAGGGATATAGTGTGTGAGCAATGGGACAGCGTGATAGGACAGAGAGACTGAGAGGTCATAGTATGTGAGAAATGGGACAGTGTGATCAGGAGAGAGACTGAGGGGTTATAGTATGTGGGAAATGGGACCATGTGATTAGGAGAGAGACTGAGGGTTTATAGTGTGTGAGAAATGGGACAGCGTGGTAGGATAGAGAGACTGAGGGGTATAGTGTGAGAAATTGGACAGTGTGATCAGGAGAGAGAGACTGAGGGGTAATAGTATGTGAGAAATGGGACAGTGTGATAGGAAGAGAGAGACTGAGGGGTTATAGTGTGTGAGAAATGGGACAGTGTGATCAGTAGAGAGAGACTGAGTGGTTATAATGAGAGGGAAATGGGACAGTGTGATCAGGAGAGAGACTGAGGGGTTATAGTGTGTGAGAAATAGGACAGTGTGATCAGGAGAGATAGACTGAGGCGTTATAGTGTGTGAGAAATGTGACAGTGTGATCAGGAGAGAGATTGAGGGGTTATAGTGTGTGAGAAATGTGACTGTGATCAGGAGAGAGACTGAGGGGTTATAGTGGGTGAGAAATGGGACAGTGTGATCAGGAGAGAGAGACTGAGTGGTTATAATGAGAGGGAAATGGGACAGTGTGATCAGGAGAGAGACTGAGGGGTTATCGTGTGAGAGAAATGGGACTGTGTGATCAGGAGAGAGAGACTGAGGGGATATAGTGTGTGAGAAATGGGACTGTGTGATCAGGAGAGAGAGACTGAGGGGATATAGTGTGTGAGAAATGGGACAGTGTGATCAGGAGGGAGAGACTGAGGGATATAGTGTGTGAGCAATGGGACAGCGTGATAGGACAGAGAGACTGAGAGGTCATAGTATGTGAGAAATGGGACAGTGTGATCAGGTGAGAGACTGAGGGGTTATAGTATGTGGGAAATGGGACCATGTGATTAGGAGAGAGACTGAGGGTTTATAGTGTGTGAGAAATGGGACAGCGTGGTAGGCTAGAGAGACTGAGGGGTATAGTGTGAGAAATTGGACAGGGTGATCAGGAGAGAGAGACTGAGGGGTAATAGTATGTGAGAAATGGGACAGTGTGATAAGAAGAGAGAGACTGAGGGGTTATAGTGTGTGAGAAATGGGACAGAGTGATAGGAGAGAGAGACTGAGGGGTTATAGTGTGTGAGAAATGGGACAGTGTGATCAGGTGAGAGAGACTGAGGTGTTATAGTGTGTGAGCAATGGGCCAGTGTGATCAGGAGAGAGGGACTGACGGGTTATAGTGTGTGAGAAATGAGATAGTGTGATCAGGAAAGAGAGATTGAGGGGTTATAGTATGTGAGAAATGGGTCAGTGTGATCAGGAGAGAGAGACTGAGGGGTTAAAGTGTGAGAGAAATGGGACAGTGCGATCAGGAGAGAGAGACTGAAGAGCTATAGTATGTGAGAAATGGGACAGCGTGACAGGAGAAACAGACTGAGGGTTTATTGTGTGTGAGAAATGTGACAGTGTGATCAGGAGAGAGAGAGACTGAGGGGTTATAGTGTGTGAGCAGTGGACCAGTGTGATAGGACAGAGAGACTGAGAGCTTATAATGTGTGAGAAATGGGACAGTGTGATACGAGAGACTGAGGGGTTATAGTGTGTGAGAAATGGGACAGTGTGATCAGGAGAGAGACTGAGGGTTATAGTGTGTGGGAAATGGGACAATGTGATTATGAGAAAGAGATTGAGGGGTTATAGTGTTTGGGAAATGGGACAGTGTGGTAGGATAGAGAGACTGAGGGATTATAGTGTGTGAGAAATTAGACAGCGTAATCAGGAGAGAGAGACTGAGGGGTTATAGTATGTGAGAAATGGGACAGTGTGATAAGAAGAGAGAGACTGAGGGGTTATAGTGTGTGAGAAATGGGACAGAGTGATAGGAGAGAGAGACTGAGAGCTTATAGTGTGTGAGAAATGGGACAGTGTGATCAGGAGAGAGAGACTGAGGGGTTATAGTGTGTGAGCAATGGGCCAGTGTGATTGGACAGTGAGATTGAGGGCTTATAGTGTGAGAGAAATGGGACAGCGTGGTAGCATAGAGAGACTGAGAGGTTATAGTGGGTGAGAAATAGGACAGTGTGATCAGGAGAGAGAGGGAGAGATTGAGGGGTAATAGTGTGTGAAAAATGAGATAGTGTGATCAGGAAAGAGAGATTGAGGGGTCATAGTATGTAAGAAATGGGTCAGTGTGGTCAGGAGAGAGAGACTGAGGGGTTATAGTGTGAGAGAAATGGGACAGCGTGGTAGCATAGAGAGACTGAGAGGTTATAGTGGGTGAGAAATAGGACAGTGTGATCAGGAGAGAGAGGGAGAGATTGAGGGGTAATAGTGTGTGAAAAATGAGATAGTGTGATCAGGAAAGAGAGATTGAGGGGTCATAGTATGTAAGAAATGGGTCAGTGTGGTCAGGAGAGAGAGACTGAGGGGTTATAGTGTGAGAGAAATGGGACAGCGTGGTAGCATAGAGAGACTGAGAGGTTATAGTGGGTGAGAAATAGGACAGTGTGATCGGGAGAGAGAGACTGAGGGGTTATAGTGTGTGAGAAATGGGACAGTGTGATCAGGAGAGAGAGGGAGAGACTGAGGGGTTATAGTGTGTGAGAAATGATATAGTCTGATCAGGAAAGAGAGATTGAGGGGTTATAGTATGTGAGAAATGGGTCAGTGTGATCAGGAGAGAGAGACTGAGGGGCTATAGTGTGTGAGAAATGGGTCAGTGTGATCAGGAGAGAGAGACTGAGGGATATAGTGTTTGAGCAATGAGACAGCGTGATAGGACAGAGAGACTGAGCGGTTATAGTGTGTGAGAATTGGGACAGTGTGATCAGGAGAGCGATTGAGGGGTTATAGTGTGTGAGAAATGTGACTGTGATCAGGAGAGAGACTGAGGGGTTATAGTGGGTGAGAAATGGGACAGTGTGATCAGGAGAGAGACTGAGGGGTTATAGTGTATGAGAAATTGGACAGTGTGATCAGTGGAGAGTGACAGAGGGGTTATAGTGTGTGAGAAATGGGAGTGTGATTAGGAAAGAGAGATTGAGGGGTTATAGTGTGTGAGAAATGGGACAGTGTGATACGAGAGTCCGAGGGGTTATAGTGTGTGAGAAATGGGACAGTGTGATCAGTAGAGAGAGACTGAGTGGTTATAATGAGAGGGAAATGGGACAGTGTGATCAGGAGAGAGACTGAGGGGTTATAGTGTGTGAGAAATAGGACAGTGTGATCAGGAGAGATAGACTGAGGCGTTATAGTGTGTGAGAAATGTGACAGTGTGATCAGGAGAGAGATTGAGGGGTTATAGTGTGTGAGAAATGTGACTGTGATCAGGAGAGAGACTGAGGGGTTATAGTGGGTGAGAAATGGGACAGTGTGATCAGGAGAGAGAGACTGAGTGGTTATAATGAGAGGGAAATGGGACAGTGTGATCAGGAGAGAGACTGAGGGGTTATCGTGTGAGAGAAATGGGACTGTGTGATCAGGAGAGACTGAGGGGATATAGTGTGTGAGAAATGGGACAGTGTGATCAGGAGAGAGAGACTGAGGGATATAGTGTGTGAGCAATGGGACAGCGTGATAGGACAGAGAGACTGAGAGGTCATAGTATGTGAGAAATGGGACAGTGTGATCAGGAGAGAGACTGAGGGGTTATAGTATGTGGGAAATGGGACCATGTGATTAGGAGAGAGACTGAGGGTTTATAGTGTGTGAGAAATGGGACAGCGTGGTAGGATAGAGAGACTGAGGGGTATAGTGTGAGAAATTGGACAGTGTGATCAGGAGAGAGAGACTGAGGGGTAATAGTATGTGAGAAATGGGACAGTGTGATAAGAAGAGAGAGACTGAGGGGTTATAGTGTGTGAGAAATGGGACAGAGTGATAGGAGAGAGAGACTGAGGGGTTATAGTGTGTGAGAAATGGGACAGCGTGATCAGGTGAGAGAGACTGAGGTGTTATAGTGTGTGAGCAATGGGCCAGTGTGATCAGGAGAGAGGGACTGACGGGTTATAGTGTGTGAGAAATGAGATAGTGTGATCAGGAAAGAGAGATTGAGGGGTTATAGTATGTGAGAAATGGGTCAGTGTGATCAGGAGAGAGAGACTGAGGGGTCATAGTGTATGAGAAATTGGACAGTGTGATCAGTGGAGAGTGACTGAGGTTTATAGTGTGTGAGAAATGGGACAGTGTGATCAGGAGAGCGAGGGAGAGACTGAGGGGTTATAGTGTGTGTGAAATGAGATAGTGTGATCAGGAAAGAGAGATTGAGAGGTTATAGTATATGAGAAATGGGTCAGTGTGATCAGGAGAGAGAGACTGAGGGGTTAAAGTGTACGAGAAAGTGGACAGAGTGATCAGTGGAGAGTGACAGAGGGGTTATAGTGTGTGAGAAATAGGACAGTTAGATCAGGAGAGAGAGACTGAGGGGTTATAGTGTGTGAGAAATGGGACAGTGTGATCAGGAGAGAGAGACTGAGGGGTAAAAGTGTGTGAGAAATAGGACAGTGTGATCTGGAGAGAGAGGGAGAGACTGAGGGGTTATAGTGTGTGAGAAATGAGATAGTGTGATCAGGAAAGGAGAGATTGAGGGGTTATAGTATGTGAGAAATGGGTCAGTGTGATCAGGACAGAGAGACTGAGGGGTTATAGTGTATGAGAAATTGGACAGTGTGATCAGGGGAGAGTGACAGGGGGGTTATAGTGTGTGAGAAATAGGACAGTTTGATTGGACAGAGAGACTGAGGGGTTATAGTGTGTGGGAAATGGGACAATGTGATTAGGAGAGAGAGACTGAGGGGTAATAGTGTGTGAGAAATGGGAAAGTGTGATCAGGAGAGAGAGACTGAGGGGCTATAGTGTGAGAGAAATGGGACAGTGTGATCAGGAGAGAGACTGAGGGGTTAAAGTGTGAGAGAAATGGGACAGTGTGATCAGGAGAGAGAGACTGAAGAGCTATAGTATGTGAGAAATGGGACAGCGTGACAGGAGAGACAGACTGAGGGTTTATTGTGTGTGAGAAATGTGACAGTGTGATCAGGAGAGAGAGAGACTGAGGGGTTATAGTGTGTGAGCAGTGGACCAGTGTGATAGGACAGAGAGACTGAGAGCTTATAATGTGTGAGAAATGGGACAGTGTGATACGAGAGACTGAGGGGTTATAGTGTGTGAGAAATGGGACAGTGTGATCAGGAGAGAGACTGAGGGTTATAGTGTGTGGGAAATGGGACAATGTGATTATGAGAAAGAGATTGAGGGGTTATAGTGTTTGGGAAATGGGACAGTGTGGTAGGATAGAGAGACTGAGGGATTATAGTGTGTGAGAAATTAGACAGCGTGATCAGGAGAGAGAGACTGAGGGGTTATAGTATGTGAGAAATGGGACAGTGTGATAAGAAGAGAGAGACTGAGGGGTTATAGTGTGTGAGAAATGGGACAGAGTGATAGGAGAGAGAGACTGAGAGCTTATAGTGTGTGAGAAATGGGACAGTGTGATCAGGAGAGAGAGACTGAGGGGTTATAGTGTGTGAGCAATGGGCCAGTGTGATTGGACAGAGAGATTGAGGGCTTATAGTGTGAGAGAAATGGGACAGCGTGGTAGCATAGAGAGACTGAGAGGTTATAGTGGGTGAGAAATAGGACAGTGTGATCAGGAGAGAGAGGGAGAGATTGAGGGGTAATAGTGTGTGAAAAATGAGATAGTGTGATCAGGAAAGAGAGATTGAGGGGTCATAGTATGTAAGAAATGGGTCAGTGTGGTCAGGAGAGAGAGACTGAGGGGTTATAGTGTGAGAGAAATGGGACAGCGTGGTAGCATAGAGAGACTGAGAGGTTATAGTGGGTGAGAAATAGGACAGTGTGATCGGGAGAGAGAGACTGAGGGGTTATAGTGTGTGAGAAATGGGACAGTGTGATCAGGAGAGAGAGGGAGAGACTGAGGGGTTATAGTGTGTGAGAAATGATATAGTGTGATCAGGAAAGAGAGATTGAGGGGTTATAGTATGTGAGAAATGGGTCAGTGTGATCAGGAGAGAGAGACTGAGGGGCTATAGTGTGTGAGAAATGGGTCAGTGTGATCAGGAGAGAGAGACTGAGGGATATAGTGTTTGAGCAATGAGACAACGTGATAGGACAGAGAGACTAAGGGGTTATAGTGTGTGAGAATTGGGACAGTGTGATCAGGAGAGCGATTGAGGGGTTATAGTGTGTGAGAAATGTGACTGTGATCAGCAGAGAGAGACTGAGGGGATATAGTGTGTGAGAAATCGGACAGTGTGATCAGGAGAGAGAGACTGAGGGGTTATTGTGTGTGAGCAATGGGACAGTGTGATCAGGAGAGAGAGACTGAGGGATATAGTGTGTGAGCAATGGGACAGCGTGATAGGACAGAGAGACTGAGAGGTCATAGTATGTGAGAAATGGGACAGTGTGATCAGGAGAGAGACTGAGGGGTTATAGTGTGTGGGAAATGGGACCATGTGACTAGGAGAGAGACTGAGGGTTTATAGTGTGTGAGAAATGGGACAGCGTGGTAGGATAGAGAGACTGAGGGGTATAGTGTGTGAGAAATGGGACAGTGTGATCAGGAGAGAGAGACTGAGGTGTTATAGTGTGTGAGCAATGGGCCAGTGTGATCAGGAGAGAGGGACTGACGGGTTATAGTGTGTGACAAATGAGATAGTGTGATCAGGAAAGAGAGATTGAGGGGTTATAGTAGGTGAGAAATGGGTCAGTGTGATCAGGAGATAGAGACTGAGGGGTTATAGTGTATGTAAAATTGGACAGTGTGATCAGTGGAGAGTGACTGAGGTTTATAGTGTGAGAGAAATGGGATAGTGTGATCAGGAGAGCGAGGGAGAGATTGAGGGGTTATAGTGTGTGAGAAATGAGATAGTGTGATCAGGAAAGAGAGATTGAGGGGTTATAGTATATGAGAAATGGGTCAGTGTGATCAGGAGAGAGAGACTGAGGGGTTATAGTGTATGAGAAATTGGACAGTGTGATCAGTGGAGAGTGACAGAGGGGTTATAGTGTGTGAGAAATGGGAGTGTGATTAGGAAAGAGAGATTGAGGGGTTATAGTGTGTGAGAAATGGGACAGTGTGATACGAGAGTCCGAGGGGTTATAGTGAGTGAGAAATGGGACAGTGTGATCAGGAGGGAGAGACTGAGGGATATAGTGTGTGAGCAATGGGACAGCGTGATAGGACAGAGAGACTGAGAGGTCATAGTATGTGAGAAATGGGACAGTGTGATCAGGTGAGAGACTGAGGGGTTATAGTATGTGGGAAATGGGACCATGTGATTAGGAGAGAGACTGAGGGTTTATAGTGTGTGAGAAATGGGACAGCGTGGTAGGCTAGAGAGACTGAGGGGTATAGTGTGAGAAATTGGACAGGGTGATCAGGAGAGAGAGACTGAGGGGTAATAGTATGTGAGAAATGGGACAGTGTGATAAGAAGAGAGAGACTGAGGGGTTATAGTGTGTGAGAAATGGGACAGAGTGATAGGAGAGAGAGACTGAGGGGTTATAGTGTGTGAGAAATGGGACAGTGTGATCAGGTGAGAGAGACTGAGGTGTTATAGTGTGTGAGCAATGGGCCAGTGTGATCAGGAGAGAGGGACTGACGGGTTATAGTGTGTGAGAAATGAGATAGTGTGATCAGGAAAGAGAGATTGAGGGGTTATAGTATGTGAGAAATGGGTCAGTGTGATCAGGAGAGAGAGACTGAGGGGTTAAAGTGTGAGAGAAATGGGACAGTGCGATCAGGAGAGAGAGACTGAAGAGCTATAGTATGTGAGAAATGGGACAGCGTGACAGGAGAAACAGACTGAGGGTTTATTGTGTGTGAGAAATGTGACAGTGTGATCAGGAGAGAGAGAGACTGAGGGGTTATAGTGTGTGAGCAGTGGACCAGTGTGATAGGACAGAGAGACTGAGAGCTTATAATGTGTGAGAAATGGGACAGTGTGATACGAGAGACTGAGGGGTTATAGTGTGTGAGAAATGGGACAGTGTGATCAGGAGAGAGACTGAGGGTTATAGTGTGTGGGAAATGGGACAATGTGATTATGAGAAAGAGATTGAGGGGTTATAGTGTTTGGGAAATGGGACAGTGTGGTAGGATAGAGAGACTGAGGGATTATAGTGTGTGAGAAATTAGACAGCGTAATCAGGAGAGAGAGACTGAGGGGTTATAGTATGTGGGAAATGGGACAGTGTGATAAGAAGAGAGAGACTGAGGGGTTATAGTGTGTGAGAAATGGGACAGAGTGATAGGAGAGAGAGACTGAGAGCTTATAGTGTGTGAGAAATGGGACAGTGTGATCAGGAGAGAGAGACTGAGGGGTTATAGTGTGTGAGCAATGGGCCAGTGTGATTGGACAGTGAGATTGAGGGCTTATAGTGTGAGAGAAATGGGACAGCGTGGTAGCATAGAGAGACTGAGAGGTTATAGTGGGTGAGAAATAGGACAGTGTGATCAGGAGAGAGAGGGAGAGATTGAGGGGTAATAGTGTGTGAAAAATGAGATAGTGTGATCAGGAAAGAGAGATTGAGGGGTCATAGTATGTAAGAAATGGGTCAGTGTGGTCAGGAGAGAGAGACTGAGGGGTTATAGTGTGAGAGAAATGGGACAGCGTGGTAGCATAGAGAGACTGAGAGGTTATAGTGGGTGAGAAATAGGACAGTGTGATCAGGAGAGAGAGGGAGAGATTGAGGGGTAATAGTGTGTGAAAAATGAGATAGTGTGATCAGGAAAGAGAGATTGAGGGGTCATAGTATGTAAGAAATGGGTCAGTGTGGTCAGGAGAGAGAGACTGAGGGGTTATAGTGTGAGAGAAATGGGACAGCGTGGTAGCATAGAGAGACTGAGAGGTTATAGTGGGTGAGAAATAGGACAGTGTGATCGGGAGAGAGAGACTGAGGGGTTATAGTGTGTGAGAAATGGGACAGTGTGATCAGGAGAGAGAGGGAGAGACTGAGGGGTTATAGTGTGTGAGAAATGATATAGTCTGATCAGGAAAGAGAGATTGAGGGGTTATAGTATGTGAGAAATGGGTCAGTGTGATCAGGAGAGAGAGACTGAGGGGCTATAGTGTGTGAGAAATGGGTCAGTGTGATCAGGAGAGAGAGACTGAGGGATATAGTGTTTGAGCAATGAGACAGCGTGATAGGACAGAGAGACTGAGCGGTTATAGTGTGTGAGAATTGGGACAGTGTGATCAGGAGAGCGATTGAGGGGTTATAGTGTGTGAGAAATGTGACTGTGATCAGGAGAGAGACTGAGGGGTTATAGTGGGTGAGAAATGGGACAGTGTGATCAGGAGAGAGACTGAGGGGTTATAGTGTATGAGAAATTGGACAGTGTGATCAGTGGAGAGTGACAGAGGGGTTATAGTGTGTGAGAAATGGAAGTGTGATTAGGAAAGAGAGATTGAGGGGTTATAGTGTGTGAGAAATGGGACAGTGTGATACGAGAGTCCGAGGGGTTATAGTGTGTGAGAAATGGGACAGTGTGATCAGTAGAGAGAGACTGAGTGGTTATAATGAGAGGGAAATGGGACAGTGTGATCAGGAGAGAGACTGAGGGGTTATAGTGTGTGAGAAATAGGACAGTGTGATCAGGAGAGATAGACTGAGGCGTTATAGTGTGTGAGAAATGTGACAGTGTGATCAGGAGAGAGATTGAGGGGTTATAGTGTGTGAGAAATGTGACTGTGATCAGGAGAGAGACTGAGGGGTTATAGTGGGTGAGAAATGGGACAGTGTGATCAGGAGAGAGAGACTGAGTGGTTATAATGAGAGGGAAATGGGACAGTGTGATCAGGAGAGAGACTGAGGGGTTATCGTGTGAGAGAAATGGGACTGTGTGATCAGGAGAGACTGAGGGGATATAGTGTGTGAGAAATGGGACAGTGTGATCAGGAGAGAGAGACTGAGGGATATAGTGTGTGAGCAATGGGACAGCGTGATAGGACAGAGAGACTGAGAGGTCATAGTATGTGAGAAATGGGACAGTGTGATCAGGAGAGAGACTGAGGGGTTATAGTATGTGGGAAATGGGACCATGTGATTAGGAGAGAGACTGAGGGTTTATAGTGTGTGAGAAATGGGACAGCGTGGTAGGATAGAGAGACTGAGGGGTATAGTGTGAGAAATTGGACAGTGTGATCAGGAGAGAGAGACTGAGGGGTAATAGTATGTGAGAAATGGGACAGTGTGATAAGAAGAGAGAGACTGAGGGGTTATAGTGTGTGAGAAATGGGACAGAGTGATAGGAGAGAGAGACTGAGGGGTTATAGTGTGTGAGAAATGGGACAGCGTGATCAGGTGAGAGAGACTGAGGTGTTATAGTGTGTGAGCAATGGGCCAGTGTGATCAGGAGAGAGGGACTGACGGGTTATAGTGTGTGAGAAATGAGATAGTGTGATCAGGAAAGAGAGATTGAGGGGTTATAGTATGTGAGAAATGGGTCAGTGTGATCAGGAGAGAGAGACTGAGGGGTCATAGTGTATGAGAAATTGGACAGTGTGATCAGTGGAGAGTGACTGAGGTTTATAGTGTGTGAGAAATGGGACAGTGTGATCAGGAGAGCGAGGGAGAGACTGAGGGGTTATAGTGTGTGTGAAATGAGATAGTGTGATCAGGAAAGAGAGATTGAGAGGTTATAGTATATGAGAAATGGGTCAGTGTGATCAGGAGAGAGAGACTGAGGGGTTAAAGTGTACGAGAAAGTGGACAGAGTGATCAGTGGAGAGTGACAGAGGGGTTATAGTGTGTGAGAAATAGGACAGTTAGATCAGGAGAGAGAGACTGAGGGGTTATAGTGTGTGAGAAATGGGACAGTGTGATCAGGAGAGAGAGACTGAGGGGTAAAAGTGTGTGAGAAATAGGACAGTGTGATCTGGAGAGAGAGGGAGAGACTGAGGGGTTATAGTGTGTGAGAAATGAGATAGTGTGATCAGGAAAGGAGAGATTGAGGGGTTATAGTATGTGAGAAATGGGTCAGTGTGATCAGGACAGAGAGACTGAGGGGTTATAGTGTATGAGAAATTGGACAGTGTGATCAGGGGAGAGTGACAGGGGGGTTATAGTGTGTGAGAAATAGGACAGTTTGATTGGACAGAGAGACTGAGGGGTTACAGTGTGTGGGAAATGGGACAATGTGATTAGGAGAGAGAGACTGAGGGGTAATAGTGTGTGAGAAATGGGAAAGTGTGATCAGGAGAGAGAGACTGAGGGGCTATAGTGTGAGAGAAATGGGACAGTGTGATCAGGAGAGAGACTGAGGGGTTAAAGTGTGAGAGAAATGGGACAGTGTGATCAGGAGAGAGAGACTGAAGAGCTATAGTATGTGAGAAATGGGACAGCGTGACAGGAGAGACAGACTGAGGGTTTATTGTGTGTGAGAAATGTGACAGTGTGATCAGGAGAGAGAGAGACTGAGGGGTTATAGTGTGTGAGCAGTGGACCAGTGTGATAGGACAGAGAGACTGAGAGCTTATAATGTGTGAGAAATGGGACAGTGTGATACGAGAGACTGAGGGGTTATAGTGTGTGAGAAATGGGACAGTGTGATCAGGAGAGAGACTGAGGGTTATAGTGTGTGGGAAATGGGACAATGTGATTATGAGAAAGAGATTGAGGGGTTATAGTGTTTGGGAAATGGGACAGTGTGGTAGGATAGAGAGACTGAGGGATTATAGTGTGTGAGAAATTAGACAGCGTGATCAGGAGAGAGAGACTGAGGGGTTATAGTATGTGAGAAATGGGACAGTGTGATAAGAAGAGAGAGACTGAGGGGTTATAGTGTGTGAGAAATGGGACAGAGTGATAGGAGAGAGAGACTGAGAGCTTATAGTGTGTGAGAAATGGGACAGTGTGATCAGGAGAGAGAGACTGAGGGGTTATAGTGAGAGGGAAATGGGACAGTGTGATCAGGAGAGAGACTGAGGGGTTATCGTGTGAGAGAAATGGGACTGTGTGATCAGGAGAGACTGAGGGGATATAGTGTGTGAGAAATGGGACAGTGTGATCAGGAGAGAGAGACTGAGGGATATAGTGTGTGAGCAATGGGACAGCGTGATAGGACAGAGAGACTGAGAGGTCATAGTATGTGAGAAATGGGACAGTGTGATCAGGAGAGAGACTGAGGGGTTATAGTATGTGGGAAATGGGACCATGTGATTAGGAGAGAGACTGAGGGTTTATAGTGTGTGAGAAATGGGACAGCGTGGTAGGATAGAGAGACTGAGGGGTATAGTGTGAGAAATTGGACAGTGTGATCAGGAGAGAGAGACTGAGGGGTAATAGTATGTGAGAAATGGGACAGTGTGATAAGAAGAGAGAGACTGAGGGGTTATAGTGTGTGAGAAATGGGACAGAGTGATAGGAGAGAGAGACTGAGGGGTTATAGTGTGTGAGAAATGGGACAGCGTGATCAGGTGAGAGAGACTGAGGTGTTATAGTGTGTGAGCAATGGGCCAGTGTGATCAGGAGAGAGGGACTGACGGGTTATAGTGTGTGAGAAATGAGATAGTGTGATCAGGAAAGAGAGATTGAGGGGTTATAGTATGTGAGAAATGGGTCAGTGTGATCAGGAGAGAGAGACTGAGGGGTCATAGTGTATGAGAAATTGGACAGTGTGATCAGTGGAGAGTGACTGAGGTTTATAGTGTGTGAGAAATGGGACAGTGTGATCAGGAGAGCGAGGGAGAGACTGAGGGGTTATAGTGTGTGTGAAATGAGATAGTGTGATCAGGAAAGAGAGATTGAGAGGTTATAGTATATGAGAAATGGGTCAGTGTGATCAGGAGAGAGAGACTGAGGGGTTAAAGTGTACGAGAAAGTGGACAGAGTGATCAGTGGAGAGTGACAGAGGGGTTATAGTGTGTGAGAAATAGGACAGTTAGATCAGGAGAGAGAGACTGAGGGGTTATAGTGTGTGAGAAATGGGACAGTGTGATCAGGAGAGAGAGACTGAGGGGTAAAAGTGTGTGAGAAATAGGACAGTGTGATCTGGAGAGAGAGGGAGAGACTGAGGGGTTATAGTGTGTGAGAAATGAGATAGTGTGATCAGGAAAGGAGAGATTGAGGGGTTATAGTATGTGAGAAATGGGTCAGTGTGATCAGGACAGAGAGACTGAGGGGTTATAGTGTATGAGAAATTGGACAGTGTGATCAGGGGAGAGTGACAGGGGGGTTATAGTGTGTGAGAAATAGGACAGTTTGATTGGACAGAGAGACTGAGGGGTTATAGTGTGTGGGAAATGGGACAATGTGATTAGGAGAGAGAGACTGAGGGGTAATAGTGTGTGAGAAATGGGAAAGTGTGATCAGGAGAGAGAGACTGAGGGGCTATAGTGTGAGAGAAATGGGACAGTGTGATCAGGAGAGAGACTGAGGGGTTAAAGTGTGAGAGAAATGGGACAGTGTGATCAGGAGAGAGAGACTGAAGAGCTATAGTATGTGAGAAATGGGACAGCGTGACAGGAGAGACAGACTGAGGGTTTATTGTGTGTGAGAAATGTGACAGTGTGATCAGGAGAGAGAGAGACTGAGGGGTTATAGTGTGTGAGCAGTGGACCAGTGTGATAGGACAGAGAGACTGAGAGCTTATAATGTGTGAGAAATGGGACAGTGTGATACGAGAGACTGAGGGGTTATAGTGTGTGAGAAATGGGACAGTGTGATCAGGAGAGAGACTGAGGGTTATAGTGTGTGGGAAATGGGACAATGTGATTATGAGAAAGAGATTGAGGGGTTATAGTGTTTGGGAAATGGGACAGTGTGGTAGGATAGAGAGACTGAGGGATTATAGTGTGTGAGAAATTAGACAGCGTGATCAGGAGAGAGAGACTGAGGGGTTATAGTATGTGAGAAATGGGACAGTGTGATAAGAAGAGAGAGACTGAGGGGTTATAGTGTGTGAGAAATGGGACAGAGTGATAGGAGAGAGAGACTGAGAGCTTATAGTGTGTGAGAAATGGGACAGTGTGATCAGGAGAGAGAGACTGAGGGGTTATAGTGTGTGAGCAATGGGCCAGTGTGATTGGACAGAGAGATTGAGGGCTTATAGTGTGAGAGAAATGGGACAGCGTGGTAGCATAGAGAGACTGAGAGGTTATAGTGGGTGAGAAATAGGACAGTGTGATCAGGAGAGAGAGGGAGAGATTGAGGGGTAATAGTGTGTGAAAAATGAGATAGTGTGATCAGGAAAGAGAGATTGAGGGGTCATAGTATGTAAGAAATGGGTCAGTGTGGTCAGGAGAGAGAGACTGAGGGGTTATAGTGTGAGAGAAATGGGACAGCGTGGTAGCATAGAGAGACTGAGAGGTTATAGTGGGTGAGAAATAGGACAGTGTGATCGGGAGAGAGAGACTGAGGGGTTATAGTGTGTGAGAAATGGGACAGTGTGATCAGGAGAGAGAGGGAGAGACTGAGGGGTTATAGTGTGTGAGAAATGATATAGTGTGATCAGGAAAGAGAGATTGAGGGGTTATAGTATGTGAGAAATGGGTCAGTGTGATCAGGAGAGAGAGACTGAGGGGCTATAGTGTGTGAGAAATGGGTCAGTGTGATCAGGAGAGAGAGACTGAGGGATATAGTGTTTGAGCAATGAGACAACGTGATAGGACAGAGAGACTAAGGGGTTATAGTGTGTGAGAATTGGGACAGTGTGATCAGGAGAGCGATTGAGGGGTTATAGTGTGTGAGAAATGTGACTGTGATCAGCAGAGAGAGACTGAGGGGATATAGTGTGTGAGAAATCGGACAGTGTGATCAGGAGAGAGAGACTGAGGGGTTATTGTGTGTGAGCAATGGGACAGTGTGATCAGGAGAGAGAGACTGAGGGATATAGTGTGTGAGCAATGGGACAGCGTGATAGGACAGAGAGACTGAGAGGTCATAGTATGTGAGAAATGGGACAGTGTGATCAGGAGAGAGACTGAGGGGTTATAGTGTGTGGGAAATGGGACCATGTGACTAGGAGAGAGACTGAGGGTTTATAGTGTGTGAGAAATGGGACAGCGTGGTAGGATAGAGAGACTGAGGGGTATAGTGTGTGAGAAATGGGACAGTGTGATCAGGAGAGAGAGACTGAGGTGTTATAGTGTGTGAGCAATGGGCCAGTGTGATCAGGAGAGAGGGACTGACGGGTTATAGTGTGTGACAAATGAGATAGTGTGATCAGGAAAGAGAGATTGAGGGGTTATAGTAGGTGAGAAATGGGTCAGTGTGATCAGGAGATAGAGACTGAGGGGTTATAGTGTATGTAAAATTGGACAGTGTGATCAGTGGAGAGTGACTGAGGTTTATAGTGTGAGAGAAATGGGATAGTGTGATCAGGAGAGCGAGGGAGAGATTGAGGGGTTATAGTGTGTGAGAAATGAGATAGTGTGATCAGGAAAGAGAGATTGAGGGGTTATAGTATATGAGAAATGGGTCAGTGTGATCAGGAGAGAGAGACTGAGGGGTTATAGTGTATGAGAAATTGGACAGTGTGATCAGTGGAGAGTGACAGAGGGGTTATAGTGTGTGAGAAATGGGAGTGTGATTAGGAAAGAGAGATTGAGGGGTTATAGTGTGTGAGAAATGGGACAGTGTGATACGAGAGTCCGAGGGGTTATAGTGTGTGAGAAATGGGACAGTGTGATCAGTAGAGAGAGACTGAGTGGTTATAATGAGAGGGAAATGGGACAGTGTGATCAGGAGAGAGACTGAGGGGTTATAGTGTGTGAGAAATAGGACAGTGTGATCAGGAGAGATAGACTGAGGGGTTATAGTGTGTGAGAAATGTGACAGTGTGATCAGGAGAGAGATTGAGGGGTTATAGTGTGTGAGAAATGTGACTGTGATCAGGAGAGAGACTGAGGGGTTATAGTGGGTGAGAAATGGGACAGTGTGATCAGGAGAGAGAGACTGAGTGGTTATAATGAGAGGGAAATGGGACAGTGTGATCAGGAGAGAGACTGAGGATTTATCGTGTGAGAGAAATGGGACAATGTGATTAGGAGAGAGAGACTAAGGGGTTATAGTGTGTGAGAAATGGGACAGTGTGATCAGGAGAGGGAGACTGAGGGGTTATAGTGTGTGAGAAATGGGACAGTGTGATCAGGAGAGAGTGACTGAGGGGTTATAGTGTGTGAGCAATGGGACAGTGTGATCAGGAGAGAGAGAGAGACAGAAGGGTTACAGTGTGTGAGAAATGGGCCAGTGTGATTGGACAGAGAGACTGAGGGGTTATATTGTGTGTGAAATGGGACAGTGTGATTGGACAGAGAGACTGAGGGGTTGTAGTATGTGAGAAATGGGACAGCCTGATCAGGAGAGAGAGACTGAGGGGTTTTGTGTGTGAGAAATGGGACAGTGTGATCAGGAGAGAGACTGAGGATTTATCGTGTGAGAGAAATGGGACTGTGTGATCAGGAGAGAGAGATTGAGGGGATATAGTGTGTGAGAAATGGGACAGTGTGATCAGGAGAGAGAGACTGAGGAATATAGTGTGTGAGCAATGGGACAGCGTGATAGGACAGAGAGACTGAGAGGTCATAGTATGTGAGAAATGGGACAGTGTGATCAGGAGAGAGACTGAGGTGTTATAGTGTGTGAGAAATGGGACAGCGTGGTAGGATAGAGAGACTGAGGGGTATAGTGTGAGAAATTGGACAGTGTGATCAGGAGAGAGAGACTGAGGGGTAATAGTATGTGAGAAATGGGACAGTGTGATAAGAAGAGAGACACTGAGGGGTTATAGTGTGTGAGAAATGGGACAGAGTGATAGGAGAGAGAGACTGAGGGGTTATAGTGTGTGAGAAATGGGATAGTGTGATCAGGTGAGAGAGACTGAGGTGTTATAGTGTGTGAGCAATGGGCCAGTGTGATCAGGAGAGAGGGACTGACGGGTTATAGTGTGCGAGAAATGAGATAGTGTGATCAGGAAAGAGAGATTGAGGGGTTATAGTATGTGAGAAATCGGTCAGTGTGATCAGGAGAGAGAGACTGAGGGGTCATAGTGTATGAGAAATTGGACAGTGTGATCAGTGGAGAGTGACTGAGGTTTATAGTGTGTGAGAAATGGGACAGTGTGATCGGGAGAGAGAGACTGAGGGCTTATACAGTGTGAGAAATGGGACAGTGTGATCAGGAGAGAGAGGGAGAGACTGAGGGGTTATAGTGTGTGAGAAATAATATAGTGTGATCAGGAAAGAGAGACTGAGGGGATATAGTGTGTGAGAAATGGGTCAGTGTGATCAGGAGAGAGAGACTGAGGGATATAGTGTTTGAGCAATGAGACAGCGTGATAGGACAGAGAGACTGAGGGGTTATAGTGTGTGAGAATTGGGACAGTGTGATCAGGAGAGCGATGGAGAGACTGAGGGGTTATAGTGTGTGTGAAATGAGATAGTGTGATCAGGAAAGAGAGATTGAGGGGTTATAGTATATGAGAAATGGGTCAGTGTGATCAGGAGAGAGAGACTGAGGGGTTAAAGTGTATGAGAAAGTGTACAGTGTGATCAGTGGAGAGTGACAGAGGGGTTATAGTGTGTGAGAAATAGGACAGTTAGATCAGGAGAGAGAGACTGAGGGGTTATAGTGTGTGAGAAATGGGACAGTGTGATCAGGAGAGAGAGACTGAGGGGTAAAAGTGTGTGAGAAATAGGACAGTGTGATCTGGAGAGAGAGGGAGAGACTGAGGGTTTATAGTGTGTGAGAAATGGGTCAGTGTGATCAGGACAGAGAGACTGAGGGGTTATAGTGTATGAGAAATTGGACAGTGTGATCAGGGGAGAGTGACAGAGGGGTTACAGTGTGTGAGAAATAGGACAGTGTGATTGGACAGAGAGACTGAGGGGTTATAGTGTGTGGGAAATGGGACAATGTGATTAGGAGAGAGAGACTGAGGGGTAATAGTGTGTGAGAAATGGGAAAGTGTGATCAGGAGAGAGAGACTGAGGGGCTATAGTGTGAGAGAAATGGGACAGTGTGATCAGGAGAGAGACTGAGGGGTTAAAGTGTGAGAGAAATGGGACAGTGTGATCAGGAGAGAGAGACTGAAGAGCTATAGTATGTGAGAAATGGGACAGCGTGACAGGAGAGACAGACTGAGGGTTTACTGTGTGTGAGAAATGTGACAGTGTGATCAGGAGAGAGAGAGACTGAGGGGTTATAGTGTGTGAGCAGTGGACCAGTGTGATAGGACAGAGAGACTGAGAGCTTATAATGTGTGAGAAATGGGACAGTGTGATACGAGAGACTGAGGGGTTATAGTGTGTGAGAAATGGGACAGTGTGATCAGGAGAGAGACTGAGGGTTATAGTGTGTGGGAAATGGGACAATGTGATTATGAGAAAGAGATTGAGGGGTTATAGTGTTTGGGAAATGGGACAGTGTGGTAGGATAGAGAGACTGAGGGATTATAGTGTGTGAGAAATTAGACAGCGTGATCAGGAGAGAGAGACTGAGGGGTTATAGTATGTGAGAAATGGGACAGTGTGATAAGAAGAGAGAGACTGAGGGGTTATAGTGTGTGAGAAATGGGACAGAGTGATAGGAGAGAGAGACTGAGAGCTTATAGTGTGTGAGAAATGGGACAGTGTGATCAGGAGAGAGAGACTGAGGGGTTATAGTGTGTGAGCAATGGGCCAGTGTGATTGGACAGAGAGATTGAGGGCTTATAGTGTGAGAGAAATGGGACAGCGTGGTAGCATAGAGAGACTGAGAGGTTATAGTGGGTGAGAAATAGGACAGTGTGATCAGGAGAGAGAGGGAGAGATTGAGGGGTAATAGTGTGTGAAAAATGAGATAGTGTGATCAGGAAAGAGAGATTGAGGGGTCATAGTATGTAAGAAATGGGTCAGTGTGGTCAGGAGAGAGAGACTGAGGGGTTATAGTGTGAGAGAAATGGGACAGCGTGGTAGCATAGAGAGACTGAGAGGTTATAGTGGGTGAGAAATAGGACAGTGTGATCGGGAGAGAGAGACTGAGGGGTTATAGTGTGTGAGAAATGGGACAGTGTGATCAGGAGAGAGAGGGAGAGACTGAGGGGTTATAGTGTGTGAGAAATGATATAGTGTGATCAGGAAAGAGAGATTGAGGGGTTGTAGTATGTGAGAAATGGGTCAGTGTGATCAGGAGAGAGAGACTGAGGGGATATAGTGTGTGAGAAATGGGTCAGTGTGATCAGGAGAGAGAGACTGAGGGATATAGTGTTTGAGCAATGAGACAGCGTGATAGGACAGAGAGACTGAGGGGTTATAGTGTGAGAGAAATGGGACAGTGTGATCAGGAGAGGGAGACTGAGGGGTTATAGTGTGTGAGAAATGGGAAAGTGTGATAGGAGAGAGGGACTGAGGGGTTATAGTGTGTGAGAAATGTGACAGTGTGAGCAGGAGAGTGAGACTGAGGGGTTATATTGTGTGAGAAATGGGACAGTGTAATCAGGAGAGAGAGACTAAGGGGTTATTGTGTGTGAGAAATGGGCCAGCGTGATTGGACAGAGAGACTGAGGGGTTAAAGTGTGTGAGAAATTGGACAATGTGATCAGGAGAGAGAGTTGAGGGGTTACAGTGTGTGAGCAATGGGCCAGCGTGATTGGACAGAGAGACAGAGTGGTTACATATGTGAGAAATGGGACAGTGTGATCAGGAGAGAGACTGAGGGGTTATAGTGTGTGAGAAATGGGACAGTGTGATAGGAGACAGAGACTGAGGGGTTATAGTGTGTGAGAAATGGGACAGTGTGATCAGGAGAGAGAGACTGAGGGGTTATAGTGTGTGAAAAATGGGACAGTGTGATCAGGAGAGCGATTGAGGGGTTATAGTGTGTGAGAAATGTGACTGTGATGAGGAGAAAGACTGAGGGGTTATAGTGGGTGAGAAATGGGACAGTGTGATCAGGAGAGAGAATGAGGGGTTATAGTGTGAGAGAAATGGGACTGTGTGATCAGGAGAGAGAGACTGAGGGGATATAGTGTGTGAGAAATCGGACAGTGTGATCAGGAGAGAGAGACTGAGGGGTTATTGTGTGTGAGCAATGGGACAGTGTGATCAGGAGAGAGAGACTGAGGGATATAGTGTGTGAGCAATGGGACAGCGTGATAGGACAGAGAGACTGAGAGGTCATAGTATGTGAGAAATGGGACAGTGTGATCAGGAGAGAGACAGGGGTTATAGTGTGTGGGAAATGGGACCATGTGACTAGGAGAGAGACTGAGGGTTTATAGTGTGTGAGAAATGGGACAGCGTGGTAGGATAGAGACTGAGGGGTATAGTGTGTGAGAAATTGGACAGTGTGATCAGGAGAGAGAGACTGAGGGGGTATAGTATGTGAGAAATGGAACAGTGTGATCAGGAGAGAGAGACTGAGGTGTTATAGTGTGTGAGCAATGGGCCAGTGTGATCAGGAGAGAAGGACTGACGGGTTATAGTGTGTGACAAATGAGATAGTGTGATCAGGAAAGAGAGATTGAGGGGTTATAGTATGTGAGAAATGGGTCAGTGTGATCAGGAGAGCGAGGGAGAGATTGAGGGGTTATAGTGTGTGACAAATGAGATAGTGTGATCAGGAAAGAGAGATTGAGGGGTTATAGTATGTGAGAAATGGGTCAGTGTGATCAGGAGAGAGAGACTGAGGGGTTATAGTGTATGTGAAATTGGACAGTGTGATCAGTGGAGAGTGACTGAGGTTTATAGTGTGAGAGAAATGGGACAGTGTGATCAGGAGAGCGAGGGAGAGATTGAGGGGTTATAGTGTGTGAGAAATGAGATAGTGTGATCAGGAAAGATAGATTGAGGGGTTATAGTATATGAGAAATGGGTCAGTGTGATCAGGAGAGAGAGACTGAGGGGTTATAGTGTATGAGAAATTGGACAGTGTGATCAGTGGAGAGTGACAGAGGGGTTATAGTGTGTGAGAAATGGGAGTGTGATTCGGAAAGAGAGATTGAGGGGTTATAGTGTGTGAGAAATGGGACAGTGTGATATGAGAGTCCGAGGGGTTATAGTGTGTGAGAAATGGGACAGTGTGATCAGTAGAGAGAGACTGAGTGGTTATAATGAGAGGGAAATGGGACAGTGTGATCAGGAGAGAGACTGAGGGGTTATAGTGTGTGAGAAATGGGACAGTGTGATCAGGAGAGAGACTGAGGGGTTATAGTGGGTGAGAAATGGGATAGTGTGATCGGGAGAGAGAGGGAGAGACTGAGGGGTTATAGTGTGTGAGAAATTAGATAGTGTGATCAGGAAAGAGAATTTGAAGGGTTATAGTATGTGAGAAATGGGTCAGTGTGATCAGGAGAGAGAGACTGAGGGGTTATAGTGTATGAGAAATTGGACAGTGTGATCAGTGGAGAGTGACAGAGGGGTTATAGTGTGTGAGAAATAGGACAGTGTGATCAGGAGAGATAGACTGAGGGGTTATAGTGTGTGAGAAATGTGACAGTGTGATCAGGAGAGAGATTGAGGGGTTATAGTGTGTGAGAAATGTGACTGTGATCAGGAGAGAGACTGAGGGGTTATAGTGGGTGAGAAATGGGACAGTGTGATCAGGAGAGAGAGACTGAGTGGTTATAATGAGAGGGAAATGGGACAGTGTGATCAGGAGAGAGACTGAGGGGTTATCGTGTGAGAGAAATGGGACTGTGTGATCAGGATAGAGAGACTGAGGGGATATAGTGTGTGAGAAATGGGACAGTGTGATCAGGAGAGAGAGACTGAGGGATATAGTGTGTGAGCAATGGGACAGCGTGATAGGACAGAGAGACTGAGAGGTCATAATATGTGAGAAATGGGACAGTGTGATCAGGAGAGAGACTGAAGGGTTATAGTATGTGGGAAATGGGACCATGTGATTAGGAGAGAGACTGAGGGTTTATAGTGTGTGAGAAATGGGACAGCGTGGTACGATAGTGAGACTGAGGGGTATAGTGTGAGAAATTGGACAGTGTGATCATGAGAGAGAGACTGAGGGGTAATAGTATGTGAGAAATGGGACAGTGTGATAAGAAGAGAGAGACTGAGGGGTTATAGTGTATGAGAAATGGGACAGAGTGATAGGAGAGAGAGACTGAGGGGTTATAGTGTGTGAGAAATGGGACAGTGTGATCAGGTGAGAGAGACTGAGGTGTTATAGTGTGTGAGCAATGGGCCAGTGTGATCAGGA
The DNA here is from genome assembly GCA_026770705.1 of Isurus oxyrinchus. NCBI lineage: Eukaryota > Metazoa > Chordata > Chondrichthyes > Lamniformes > Lamnidae > Isurus > Isurus oxyrinchus. Next base: position 201,078,347 of record JANJGN010000004.1, on the reverse strand, counting down.
GAGAGGGACTGACAGGTTATAGTGTGTGAGAAATGAGATAGTGTGATCAGGAAAGAGAGATTGAGGGGTTATAGTATGTGAGAAATCGGTCAGTGTGATCAGGAGAGAGAGACTGAGGGGTCATAGTGTATGAGAAATTGGACAGTGTGATCAGTGGAGAGTGACAGAGGGGTTATAGTGTGTGAGAAATGGGACAGTTAGATCAGGAGAGAGAGACTGAGAGCTTATAGTGTGTGAGAAATGGGACAGTGTGATCAGGAGAAGGAGACTGAGGGGTAACAGTGTGTGAGAAATAGGACAGTGTGATCTGGAGAGAGAGGGAGAGACTGAGGGGTTATAGTGTGTGAGAAATGAGATAGTGTGATCAGGAAAGGAGAGATTGATGGTTATAGTATGTGAGAAATGGGTCAGTGTGATCAGGACAGAGAGACTGAGGGGTTATAGTGTATGAGAAATTGGACAGTGTGATCAGGGGAGAGTGACAGAGGGGTTATAGTGTGTGAGAAATAGGACAGTGTGATTGGACAGAGAGACTGAGGGGTTATAGTGTGTGGGAAATGGGACAATGTGATTAGGAGAGAGAGACTGAGGGGCTATAGTGTGAGAGAAATGGGACAGTGTGATCAGGAGAGGGAGACTGAGGGGTTATAGTGTGTGAGAAATGGGAAAGTGTGATAGGAGAGAGGGACTGAGGGGTTATAGTGTGTGAGAAATGTGACAGTGTGAGCAGGAGAGAGAGACTGAGGGGTTATATTGTGTGAGAAATGGGACAGTGTAATCAGGAGAGAGAGACTAAGGGGTTATTGTGTGTGAGAAATGGGCCAGCGTGATTGGACAGAGAGACTGAGGGGTTAAAGTGTGTGAGAAATTGGACAATGTGATCAGGAGAGAGAGTTGAGGGGTTACAGTGTGTGAGCAATGGGCCAGCGTGATTGGACAGAGAGACAGAGTGGTTACATATGTGAGAAATGGGACAGTGTGATCAGGAGAGAGACTGAGGGGTTATAGTGTGTGAGAAATGGGACAGTGTGATAGGAGACAGAGACTGAGGGGTTATAGTGTGTGAGAAATGGGACAGTGTGATCAGGAGAGAGAGACTGAGGGGTTATAGTGTGTGAAAAATGGGACAGTGTGATCAGGAGAGAGACTGAGGGGTTATAGTGTGTGGGAAATGGTACAATGTAATTAGGAGAAAGAGACTGAGGGGTCATAGTGTGTGAGAAATGGGACAGAGTGATCAGGAGAGAGACTGAGGGGTTAAAGTGTGTGAGAAATGGGACAGTGTGATCAGGAGAGAGAGACTGAAGAGCTATAGTATTGTAGAAATGGGACAGCGTGATAGGAGAGACAGACTGAGGGGTTATAGTGTGTGATAAATGGGACAGTGTGATCAGGAGAGGGAGACTGAGGGGTTATTGTGTGTGAGAAATGGGCCAGCGTGATAGGACAGAGAGACTGAGGGGTTATAGTATGTGAGAAATGGGACAGTGCGATCAGGAGAGAGACTGAGGGGTTATAGTGTGTGGGAAATGGGACCATGTGACTAGGAGAGAGACTGAGGGTTTATAGTGTGTGAGAAATGGGACAGCGTGGTAGGATAGAGAGACTGAGGGGTATAGTGTGTGAGAAATCGGTCAGTGTGATCAGGAGAGAGAGACTGAGGGGTCATAGTGTATGAGAAATTGGACAGTGTGATCAGTGGAGAGTGACTGAGGTTTATAGTGTGTGAGAAATGGGACAGTGTGATCAGGAGAGCGAGGGAGAGACTGAGGGGTTATAGTGTGTGTGAAATGAGATAGTGTGATCAGGAAAGAGAGATTGAGGGGTTATAGTATATGAGAAATGGGTCAGTGTGATCAGGAGAGAGAGACTGAGGGGTTAAAGTGTATGAGAAAGTGGACAGTGTGATCAGTGGAGAGTGACAGAGGGGTTATAGTGTGTGAGAAATAGGACAGTTAGATCAGGAGAGAGAGACTGAGAGCTTATAGTGTGTGAGAAATGGGACAGTGTGATCAGGAGAAGGAGACTGAGGGGTAACAGTGTGTGAGAAATAGGACAGTGTGATCTGGAGAGAGAGGGAGAGACTGAGGGGTTATAGTGTGTGAGAAATGAGATAGTGTGATCAGGAAAGGAGAGATTGATGGTTATAGTATGTGAGAAATGGGTCAGTGTGATCAGGACAGAGAGACTGAGGGGTTATAGTGTATGAGAAATTGGACAGTGTGATCAGGGGAGAGTGACAGAGGGGTTATAGTGTGTGAGAAATAGGACAGTGTGATTGGACAGAGAGACTGAGGGGTTATAGTGTGTGGGAAATGGGACAATGTGATTAGGAGAGAGAGACTGAGGGGCTATAGTGTGAGAGAAATGGGACAGTGTGATCAGGAGAGGGAGACTGAGGGGTTATAGTGTGTGAGAAATGGGAAAGTGTGATAGGAGAGAGGGACTGAGGGGTTATAGTGTGTGAGAAATGTGACAGTGTGAGCAGGAGAGAGAGACTGAGGGGTTATATTGTGTGAGAAATGGGACAGTGTAATCAGGAGAGAGAGACTAAGGGGTTATTGTGTGTGAGAAATGGGCCAGCGTGATTGGACAGAGAGACTGAGGGGTTAAAGTGTGTGAGAAATTGGACAATGTGATCAGGAGAGAGAGTTGAGGGGTTACAGTGTGTGAGCAATGGGCCAGCGTGATTGGACAGAGAGACAGAGTGGTTACATATGTGAGAAATGGGACAGTGTGATCAGGAGAGAGACTGAGGGGTTATAGTGTGTGAGAAATGGGACAGTGTGATAGGAGACAGAGACTGAGGGGTTATAGTGTGTGAGAAATGGGACAGTGTGATCAGGAGAGAGAGACTGAGGGGTTATAGTGTGTGAAAAATGGGACAGTGTGATCAGGAGAGAGACTGAGGGGTTATAGTGTGTGGGAAATGGTACAATGTGATTAGGAGAAAGAGACTGAGGGGTCATAGTGTGTGAGAAATGGGACAGAGTGATCAGGAGAGAGACTGAGGGGTTAAAGTGTGTGAGAAATGGGACAATGTGATCAGGAGAGAGAGACTGAAGAGCTATAGTATTGTAGAAATGGGACAGCGTGATAGGAGAGACAGACTGAGGGGTTATAGTGTGTGATAAATGGGACAGTGTGATCAGGAGAGGGAGACTGAGGGGTTATTGTGTGTGAGAAATGGGCCAGCGTGATAGGACAGAGAGACTGAGGGGTTATAGTATGTGAGAAATGGGACAGTGCGATCAGGAGAGAGAGACTGAGGGTTATAGTGTGTGAGCAATGGGACACCATGATAGGACAGAGAGACTGAGGGGTTATAGTATGTGAGAAATGGGACAGTGCGATCAGGAGAGAGAGACTGAGGGGTTATAGTGTGTGAGAAATGGGACAGTGTGATCAGGAGACAGATTGAGGGGTTATAGTGAGTGAGAAATGGGACAGCATGATAGGGGACAGAGACTGAGGGGTTATAGTGTGTGACAAATGGGATAGCGTGATCAGGAGAGAGGGACAGAGGGGTTATAGTGTGTGAGAAATGGGAAAGTGTGATAGGAGAGAGGGATTGAGGGGTTATAGTGTGTGAGAAATGGGACAGTGTGATCAGATGAGAGAGACTGAGGGGTTAAAGTGTGTGAGAAATGGGACAGTGTGATCAGGAGAGAGGGACTGAGGGGTTATAGTGTGTGAGAAATGGGACAGTGTGATCAGGAGAGAGAGACTGAGGGGTTATACTGTGTGAGAAATGGGACAGTGTGATCAGGAGAGGGAGACTGAGGGGTTAAAGTGTGTGAGAAATGGGACAGTGTGATCAGGAGAGAGGGACTGAGGGGTTATAGTGTGTGAGAAATGGGACAGTGTGATCAGGAGAGAGAGACTGAGGGGTTATAGTGTGTGAGAAATGGGACAGTGTGATCAGGAGAGAGACTGAGGGGCTATAGTGTGTGAGAAAAGGGACAGTGTGATCAGGATAGGGAGACTGAGGGGTTACAGTGTGTGAGCAATGGGACAGTGTGATAGGAGACAGAGACTGAGGGGTTATAGTGCTTGAGAAATGGGACAGTGTGATCAGGAGAGAGTGACTGACGGGTTATGGTGTGTGAGCAATGGGACAGCATGAGAGGACAGAGAGACTGAGGGGTTATAGTATGTGAGAAATGGGACAGTGTGATCAGGAGAGAGTAACTGAGGGGTTATTGTGTGTGAGAAATGGGACAGTGTGATCAGGAGAGAGAGACTGAGGGGCTATAGTTTGTGAGAAATGCGACAGTGTGATCAGGAGAGAGACAGCGGGGTTATAGTGTGTGAGAAATGGGACAGTGTGATCAGGAGGGGGAGACTAAGGGGTTAGAGTGTGTGAGAAATGGGAAAGTATGATCAGGAGAGAGAGACTGAGGGGCTACAGTGTGAGAAATGCGACAGTGTGATCAGGAGAGGGAGACTGAGGGGTTATAGTGTGTGAGAAATGGGAAAGTGTGATAGGAGAGAGGGACTGAGGGGTTATAGTGTGTGAGAAATGTGACAGTGTGAGCAGGAGAGAGAGACTGAGGGGTTATATTGTGTGAGAAATGGGACAGTGTAATCAGGAGAGAGAGACTGAGGGTTTATAGTGTGTGAGAAATGGGTCAGTGTGATCAGGACAGAGAGACTGAGGGGTTATAGTGTATGAGAAATTGGACAGTGTGATCAGGGGAGAGTGACAGAGGGGTTATAGTGTGTGAGAAATAGGACAGTGTGATTGGACAGAGAGACTGAGGGGTTATAGTGTGTGGGAAATGGGACAATGTGATTAGGAGAGAGAGACTGTGGGGTAATAGTGTGTGAGAAATGGGAAAGTGTGATCAGGAGAGAGAGACTGAGGGGCTATAGTGTGAGAGAAATGGGACAGTGTGATCAGGAGAGAGACTGAGGGGTTAAAGTGTGAGAGAAATGGGACAGTGTGATCAGGAGAGAGAGACTGAAGAGCTATAGTATGTGAGAAATGGGACAGCGTGACAGGAGAGACAGACTGAGGGTTTATTGTGTGTGAGAAATGTGACAGTGTGATCAGGAGAGAGAGAGACTGAGGGGTTATAGTGTGTGAGCAGTGGACCAGTGTGATAGGACAGAGAGACTGAGAGCTTATAATGTGTGAGAAATGGGACAGTGTGATACGAGACACTGAGGGGTTATAGTGTGTGAGAAATGGGACAGTGTGATCAGGAGAGAGACTGAGGGTTATAGTGTGTGGGAAATGGGACAATGTGATTATGAGAAAGAGATTGAGGGGTTATAGTGTTTGGGAAATGGGACAGTGTGGTAGGATAGAGAGACTGAGGGATTATAGTGTGTGAGAAATTAGACAGCGTGATCAGGAGAGAGAGACTGAGGGGTTAGAGTGTGTGAGAAATGGGACAGAGTGATAGGAGAGAGAGACTGAGAGCTTATAGTGTTTGAGAAATGGGACAGTGTGATCAGGAGAGAGAGACTGAGGGGTTATAGTGTGTGAGCAATGGGCCAGTGTGATTGGACAGAGAGATTGAGGGCTTATAGTGTGAGAGAAATGGGACAGCGTGGTAGCATAGAGAGACTGAGAGGTTATAGTGGGTGAGAAATAGGACAGTGTGATCAGGAGAGAGAGGGAGAGATTGAGGGGTAATAGTGTGTGAAAAATGAGATAGTGTGATCAGGAAAGAGAGATTGAGGGGTCATAGTATGTAAGAAATGGGTCAGTGTGGTCAGGAGAGAGAGACTGAGGGGTTATAGTGTGAGAGAAATGGGACAGCGTGGTAGCATAGAGAAACTGAGAGGTTATAGTGGGTGAGAAATAGGACAGTGTGATCAGGAGAGAGAGGGAGAGATTGAGGGGTAATAGTGTGTGAAAAATGAGATAGTGTGATCAGGAAAGAGATTGAGGGGTCATAGTATGTTAGAAATGGGTCAGTGTGGTCAGGAGAGAGAGACTGAGGGGTTATAGTGTGAGAGAAATGGGACAGCGTGGTAGCATAGAGAGACTGAGAGGTTATAGTGGGTGAGAAATAGGACAGTGTGATCGGGAGAGAGAGACTGAGGGGTTATAGTATGTGAGAAATGGGACAGTGTGATCAGGAGAGAGAGGGAGAGACTGAGGGGTTATAGTGTGTGAGAAATGATATAGTGTGATCAGGAAAGAGAGATTGAGGGGTTATAGTATGTGAGAAATGGGTCAGTGTGATCAGGAGAGAGAGACTGAGGGGCTATAGTGTGAGAAACGCGACAGTGTGATCAGGAGAGGGAGACTGAGGGGTTATAGTGTGTGAGAAATGGGAAAGTGTGATAGGAGAGAGGGACTGAGGGGTTATAGTGTGTGAGAAATGTGACAGTGTGAGCAGGAGAGAGAGACTGAGGGGTTATATTGTGTGAGAAATGGGACAGTGTAATCAGGAGAGAGAGACTGAGGGTTTATAGTGTGTGAGAAATGGGTCAGTGTGATCAGGACAGAGAGACTGAGGGGTTATAGTGTATGAGAAATTGGACAGTGTGATCAGGGGAGAGTGACAGAGGGGTTATAGTGTGTGAGAAATAGGACAGTGTGATTGGACAGAGAGACTGAGGGGTTATAGTGTGTGGGAAATGGGACAATGTGATTAGGAGAGAGAGACTGAGGGGTAATAGTGTGTGAGAAATGGGAAAGTGTGATCAGGAGAGAGAGACTGAGGGGCTATAGTGTGAGAGAAATGGGACAGTGTGATCAGGAGAGAGACTGAGGGGTTAGTGTGTGAGAGAAATGGGACAGTGTGATCAGGAGAGAGAGACTGAAGAGCTATAGTATGTGAGAAATGGGACAGCGTGACAGGAGAGACAGACTGAGGGTTTATTGTGTGTGAGAAATGTGACAGTGTGATCAGGAGAGAGAGAGACTGAGGGGTTATAGTGTGTGAGCAGTGGACCAGTGTGATAGGACAGAGAGACTGAGAGCTTATAATGTGTGAGAAATGGGACAGTGTGATACGAGAGACTGAGGGGTTATAGTGTGTGAGAAATGGGACAGTGTGATCAGGAGAGAGACTGAGGGTTATAGTGTGTGGGAAATGGGACAATGTGATTATGAGAAAGAGATTGAGGGGTTATAGTGTTTGGGAAATGGGACAGTGTGGTAGGATAGAGAGACTGAGGGATTATAGTGTGTGAGAAATTAGACAGCGTGATCAGGAGAGAGAGACTGAGGGGTTATAGTATGTGAGAAATGGGACAGTGTGATAAGAAGAGAGAGACTGAGGGGTTAGAGTGTGTGAGAAATGGGACAGAGTGATAGGAGAGAGAGACTGAGAGCTTATAGTGTTTGAGAAATGGGACAGTGTGATCAGGAGAGAGAGACTGAGGGGTTATAGTGTGTGAGCAATGGGCCAGTGTGATTGGACAGAGAGATTGAGGGCTTATAGTGTGAGAGAAATGGGACAGCGTGGTAGCATAGAGAGACTGAGAGGTTATAGTGGGTGAGAAATAGGACAGTGTGATCAGGAGAGAGAGGGAGAGATTGAGGGGTAATAGTGTGTGAAAAATGAGATAGTGTGATCAGGAAAGAGAGATTGAGGGGTCATAGTATGTAAGAAATGGGTCAGTGTGGTCAGGAGAGAGAGACTGAGGGGTTATAGTGTGAGAGAAATGGGACAGCGTGGTAGCATAGAGAAACTGAGAGGTTATAGTGGGTGAGAAATAGGACAGTGTGATCAGGAGAGAGAGGGAGAGATTGAGGGGTAATAGTGTGTGAAAAATGAGATAGTGTGATCAGGAAAGAGATTGAGGGGTCATAGTATGTTAGAAATGGGTCAGTGTGGTCAGGAGAGAGAGACTGAGGGGTTATAGTGTGAGAGAAATGGGACAGCGTGGTAGCATAGAGAGACTGAGAGGTTATAGTGGGTGAGAAATAGGACAGTGTGATCGGGAGAGAGAGACTGAGGGGTTATAGTATGTGAGAAATGGGACAGTGTGATCAGGAGAGAGAGGGAGAGACTGAGGGGTTATAGTGTGTGAGAAATGATATAGTGTGATCAGGAAAGAGAGATTGAGGGGTTATAGTATGTGAGAAATGGGTCAGTGTGATCAGGAGAGAGAGACTGAGGGGCTATAGTGTGTGAGAAATGGGTCAGTGTGATCAGGAGAGAGAGACTGAGGGATATAGTGTTTGAGCAATGAGACAGCGTGATAGGACAGAGAGACTGAGGGGTTATAGTGTGTGAGAATTGGGACAGTGTGATCAGGAGAGCGATTGAGGGGTTATAGTGTGTGAGAAATGTGACTGTGATCAGGAGAGAGACTGAGGGGTTATAGTGGGTGAGAAATGGGACAGTGTGATCAGGAGAGAGACTGAGGGGTTATAGTGTATGAGAAATTGGACAGTGTGATCAGTGGAGAGTGACAGAGGGGTTATAGTGTGTGAGAAATGGGAGTGTGATTAGGAAAGAGAGATTGAGGGGTTATCGTGTGTGAGAAATGGGACAGTGTGATACGAGAGTCCGAGGGGTTATAGTGTGTGAGAAATGGGACAGTGTGATCAGTAGAGAGAGACTGAGTGGTTATAATGAGAGGGAAATGGGACAGTGTGATCAGGAGAGAGACTGAGGGGTTATAGTGTGTGAGAAATAGGACAGTGTGATCAGGAGGGATAGACTGAGGGGTAATAGTGTGTGAGAAATGTGACAGTGTGATCAGGAGAGAGATTGAGGGGTTATAGTGTGTGAGAAATGTGACTGTGATCAGGAGAGAGACTGAGGGGTTATAGTGGGTGAGAAATGGGACAGTGTGATCAGGAGAGAGAGACTGAGTGGTTATAATGAGAGGGAAATGGGACAGTGTGATCAGGAGAGAGACTGAGGGGTTATCGTGTGAGAGAAATGGGACTGTGTGATCAGGAGAGAGAGACTGAGGGGATATAGTGTGTGAGAAATGGGACAGTGTGATCAGGAGAGAGAGACTGAGGGATATAGTGTGTGAGCAATGGGACAGCGTGATAGGACAGAGAGACTGAGAGGTCATAGTATGTGAGAAATGGGACAGTGTGATCAGGAGAGAGACTGAGGGGTTATAGTATGTGGGAAATGGGACCATGTGATTAGGAGAGAGACTGAGGGATATAGTGTGAGAAATTGGACAGTGTGATCAGGAGAGAGAGACTGAGGGGTAATAGTATGTGAGAAATGGGACAGTGTGATAAGAAGAGAGAGACTGAGGGGTTATAGTGTGTGAGAAATGGGACAGAGTGATAGGAGAGAGAGACTGAGGGGTTATAGTGTGTGAGAAATGGGACAGTGTGATCAGGTGAGAGAGACTGAGGTGTTATAGTGTGTGAGCAATGGGACAGTGTGATCAGGAGAGAGGAACTGACGGGTTATAGTGTGTGAGAAATGTGACAGTGTGATCAGGAGAGAGATTGAGGGGTTATAGTGTGTGAGAAATGTGACTGTGATCAGGAGAGAGACTGAGGGGTTATAGTGGGTGAGAAATGGGACAGTGTGATCAGGAGAGAGAGACTGAGTGGTTATAATGAGAGGGAAATGGGACAGTGTGATCAGGAAAGAGAGATTGAGGGGTTATAGTATGTGAGAAATCGGTCAGTGTGATCAGGAGAGAGAGACTGAGGGGTCATAGTGTATGAGAAATTGGACAGCGTGATCAGTGGAGAGTGACTGAGGTTGAGAGTGTGTGAGAAATGGGACAGTGTGATCAGGAGAGCGAGGGAGAGACTGAGGGGTTATAGTGTGTGTGAAATGAGATAGTGTGATCAGGAAAGAGAGATTGAGGGGTTATAGTATATGAGAAATGGGTCAGTGTGATCAGGAGAGAGAGACTGAGGGGTTAAAGTGTATGAGAAAGTGGACAGTGTGATCAGTGGAGAGTGACAGAGGGGTTATAGTGTGTGAGAAATAGGACAGTTAGATCAGGAGAGAGAGACTGAGGGGTTATACTGTGTAAGAAATGGGACAGTGTGATCAGGAGAGGGAGACTGAGGGGTTAAAGTGTGTGAGAAATGGGACAGTGTGATCAGGAGAGAGGGACTGAGGGGTTATAGTGTGTGAGAAATGGGACAGTGTGATCAGGAGAGAGAGACTGAGGGGTTATAGTGTGTGAGAAATGGGACAGTGTGATCAGGAGAGAGACTGAGGGGCTATAGTGTGTGAGAAAAGGGACAGTGTGAGCAGGAGAGAGAGACTGAGGGGTTATATTGTGTGAGAAATGGGACAGTGTAATCAGGAGAGAGAGACTAAGGGGTTATTGTGTGTGAGAAATGGGCCAGCGTGATTGGACAGAGAGACTGAGGGGTTAAAGTGTGTGATAAATTGGACAATGTGATCAGGAGAGAGAGTTCAGGGGTTATAGTGTGTGAGAAATGAGATAGTGTGATCAGGAAAGGAGAGATTGAGGGGTTATAGTATGTGAGAAATGGGTCAGTGTGATCAGGACAGAGAGACTAAGGGGTTATAGTGTATGAGAAATTGGACAGTGTGATCAGGGGAGAGTGACAGAGGGGTTATAGTGTGTGAGAAATAGGACAGTGTGATTGGACAGAGAGACTGAGGGGTTATAGTGTGTGAGAAATGGGACAGTGTGATCAGGAGAGAGAGGGAGAGACTGAGGGGTTATAGCGTGTGAGAAATGATATAGTGTGATCAGGAAAGAGAGACTGAGGGGTTATAGTATGTGAGAAATGGGTCAGTGTGATCAGGAGAGAGAGACTGAGGGGCTATAGTGTGTGAGAAATGGGTCAGTGTGATCAGGAGAGAGAGACTGAGGGATAGAGTGTTTGAGCAATGAGACAGCGTGATAGGACAGAGAGACAGAGGGGTTATAGTGTGTGAGAAATGGGACAGTGTGATCAGGAGAGCGATTGAGGGGTTATAGTGTGTGAGAAATGTGACTGTGATCAGGAGAGAGACTGAGGGGTTATAGTGGGTGAGAAATGGGACAGTGTGATCAGGAGAGAGAGACTGAAGAGCTATAGTATATGAGAAATGGGACAGCGTGACAGGAGAGACAGACTGAGGGTTTATTGTGTGTGAGAAATGTGACAGTGTGATCAGGAGAGAGAGACTGAGGGGTTATAGTGTGTGAGCAGTGGACCAGTGTGATAGGACAGAGAGACTGAGAGCTTATAATGTGTGAGAAATGGGACAGTGTGATACGAGAGACTGAGGGGTTATAGTGTGTGAGAAATGGGACAGTGTGATCAGGAGAGAGACTGAGGGTTATAGTGTGTGGGAAATGGGACAATGTGATTATGAGAAAGAGATTGAGGGGTTATAGTGTTTGGGAAATGGGACAGTGTGGTAGGATAGAGAGACTGAGGGATTATAGTGTGTGAGAAATTAGACAGCGTGATCAGGAGAGAGAGACTGAGGGGTTATAGTATGTGAGAAATGGGACAGTGTGATAAGAAGAGAGAGACTGAGGGGTTATAGTGTGTGAGAAATGGGACAGAGTGATAGGAGAGAGAGACTGAGAGCTTATAGTGTGTGAGAAATGGGACAGTGTGATCAGGAGAGAGAGACTGAGGGGTTATAGTGTGTGAGCAATGGGCCAGTGTGATTGGACAGAGAGATTGAGGGCCTATAGTGTGAGAGAAATGGGACAGCGTGGTAGCATAGAGAGACTGAGAGGTTATAGTGGGTGAGAAATAGGACAGTGAGATCAGGAGAGAGAGGGAGAGATTGAGGGGTAATAGTGTGTGAAAAATGAGATAGTGTGATCAGGAAAGAGATTGAGGGGTCATAGTATGTAAGAAATGGGTCAGTGTGGTCAGGAGAGAGAGACTGAGGGGTTATAGTGTGAGAGAAATGGGACAGCGTGGTAGCATAGAGAGACTGAGAGGTTATAGTGGGTGAGAAATAGGACAGTGTGATCGGGAGAGAGAGACTGAGGGGTTATAGTGTGTGAGAAATGGGACAGTGTGATCAGGAGAGAGAGGGAGAGAATGAGGGGTTATAGTGTGTGAGAAATGATATAGTGTGATCAGGAAAGAGAGATTGAGGGGTTATAGTATGTGAGAAATGGGTCAGTGTGATCAGGAGAGAGAGACTGAGGGGCTATAGTGTGTGAGAAATGGGTCAGTGTGATCAGGAGAGAGAGACTGAGGGATATAGTGTTTGAGCAATGAGACAGCGTGATAGGACAGAGAGACTGAGGGGTTATAGTGTGTGAGAATTGGGACAGTGTGATCAGGAGAGCGATTGAGGGGTTATAGTGTGTGAGAAATGTGACTGTGATCAGGAGAGAGACTGAGGGGTTATAGTGGGTGAGAAATGGGACAGTGTGATCAGGAGAGAGTGACTGAGGTTTATAGTGTGAGAGAAATGGGACAGTGTGATCAGGAGAGCGAGGGAGAGATTGAGGGGTTATAGTGTGTGAGAAATGAGATAGTGTGATCAGGAAAGAGAGATTGAGGGGTTATAGTATATGAGAAATGGGTCAGTGTGATCAGGAGAGAGAGACTGAGGGGTTATAGTGTATGAGAAATTGGACAGTGTGATCAGTGGAGAGTGACAGAGGGGTTATAGTGTGTGAGAAATGGGAGTGTGATTAGGAAAGAGAGATTGAGGGGTTATAGTGTGTGAGAAATGGGACAGTGTGATACGAGAGTCCGAGGGGTTATAGTGTGTGAGAAATGGGACAGTGTGATCAGTAGAGAGAGACTGAGTGGTTATAATGAGAGGGAAATGGGACAGTGTGATCAGGAGAGAGACTGAGGGGTTATAGTGTGTGAGAAATAGGACAGTGTGATCAGGAGAGATAGACTGAGGGGTTATAGTGTGTGAGAAATGTGACAGTGTGATCAGGAGAGAGATTGAGGGGTTATAGTGTGTGAGAAATGTGACTGTGATCAGGAGAGAGACTGAGGGGTTATAGTGGGTGAGAAATGGGACAGTGTGATCAGGAGAGAGAGACTGAGTGGCTATAATGAGAGGGAAATGGGACAGTGTGATCAGGAGAGAGACTGAGGGGTTATAGTGGGTGAGAAATGGGACAGTGTGATCAGGAGAGAGACTGAGGGGTTAAAGTGTGAGAGAAATGGGACAGTGTGATCAGGAGAGAGAGACTGAAGAGCTATAGTATATGAGAAATGGGACAGCGTGACAGGAGAGACAGACTGAGGGTTTATTGTGTGTGAGAAATGTGACAGTGTGATCAGGAGAGAGAGACTGAGGGGTTATAGTGTGTGAGCAGTGGACCAGTGTGATAGGACAGAGAGACTGAGAGCTTATAATGTGTGAGAAATGGGACAGTGTGATACGAGAGACTGAGGGGTTATAGTGTGTGAGAAATGGGACAGTGTGATCAGGAGAGAGACTGAGGGTTATAGTGTGTGGGAAATGGGACAATGTGATTATGAGAAAGAGATTGAGGGGTTATAGTGTTTGGGAAATGGGACAGTGTGGTAGGATAGAGAGACTGAGGGATTATAGTGTGTGAGAAATTAGACAGCGTGATCAGGAGAGAGAGACTGAGGGGTTATAGTATGTGAGAAATGGGACAGTGTGATAAGAAGAGAGAGACTGAGGGGTTATAGTGTGTGAGAAATGGGACAGAGTGATAGGAGAGAGAGACTGAGAGCTTATAGTGTGTGAGAAATGGGACAGTGTGATCAGGAGAGAGAGACTGAGGGGTTATAGTGTGTGAGCAATGGGCCAGTGTGATTGGACAGAGAGATTGAGGGCTTATAGTGTGAGAGAAATGGGACAGCGTGGTAGCATAGAGAGACTGAGAGGTTATAGTGGGTGAGAAATAGGACAGTGAGATCAGGAGAGAGAGGGAGAGATTGAGGGGTAATAGTGTGTGAAAAATGAGATAGTGTGATCAGGAAAGAGATTGAGGGGTCATAGTATGTAAGAAATGGGTCAGTGTGGTCAGGAGAGAGAGACTGAGGGGTTATAGTGTGAGAGAAATGGGACAGCGTGGTAGCATAGAGAGACTGAGAGGTTATAGTGGGTGAGAAATAGGACAGTGTGATCGGGAGAGAGAGACTGAGGGGTTATAGTGTGTGAGAAATGGGACGGTGTGATCAGGAGAGAGAGGGAGAGAATGAGGGGTTATAGTGTGTGAGAAATGATATAGTGTGATCAGGAAAGAGAGATTGAGGGGTTATAGTATGTGAGAAATGGGTCAGTGTGATCAGGAGAGAGAGACTGAGGGGCTATAGTGTGTGAGAAATGGGTCAGTGTGATCAGGAGAGAGAGACTGAGGGATATAGTGTTTGAGCAATGAGACAGCGTGATAGGACAGAGAGACTGAGGGGTTATAGTGTGTGAGAATTGGGACAGTGTGATCAGGAGAGCGATTGAGGGGTTATAGTGTGTGAGAAATGTGACTGTGATCAGGAGAGAGACTGAGGGGTTATAGTGGGTGAGAAATGGGACAGTGTGATCAGGAGAGAGTGACTGAGGTTTATAGTGTGAGAGAAATGGGACAGTGTGATCAGGAGAGCGAGGGAGAGATTGAGGGGTTATAGTGTGTGAGAAATGAGATAGTGTGATCAGGAAAGAGAGATTGAGGGGTTATAGTATATGAGAAATGGGTCAGTGTGATCAGGAGAGAGAGACTGAGGGGTTATAGTGTATGAGAAATTGGACAGTGTGATCAGTGGAGAGTGACAGAGGGGTTATAGTGTGTGAGAAATGGGAGTGTGATTAGGAAAGAGAGATTGAGGGGTTATAGTGTGTGAGAAATGGGACAGTGTGATACGAGAGTCCGAGGGGTTATAGTGTGTGAGAAATGGGACAGTGTGAACAGTAGAGAGAGACTGAGTGGTTATAATGAGAGGGAAATGGGACAGTGTGATCAGGAGAGAGACTGAGGGGTTATAGTGTGTGAGAAATAGGACAGTGTGATCAGGAGAGATAGACTGAGGGGTTATAGTGTGTGAGAAATGTGACAGTGTGATCAGGAGAGAGATTGAGGGGTTATAGTGTGTGAGAAATGTGACTGTGATCAGGAGAGAGACTGAGGGGTTATAGTGGGTGAGAAATGGGACAGTGTGATCAGGAGAGAGAGACTGAGTGGCTATAATGAGAGGGAAATGGGACAGTGTGATCAGGAGAGAGACTGAGGGGTTATCGTCTGAGAGAAATGGGACTGTGTGATCAGGAGAGAGAGACTGAGGGGATATAGTGTGTTGAGAAATGGGACAGTGTGATCAGGAGAGAGAGACTGAGGGATATAGTGTGTGAGCAATGGGACAGCGTGATAGGACAGAGAGACTGAGAGGTCATAGTATGTGAGAAATGGGACAGTGTGATCAGGAGAGAGACTGAGGGGTTATAGTATGTGGGAAATGGGACCATGTGATTAGGATAGAGAATGAGGGTTTATAGTGTGTGAGAAATGGGACAGCGTGGTAGGATAGAGAGACTGAGGGGTATAGTGTGAGAAATTGGACAGTGTGATCAGGAGAGAGAGACTGAGGGGTAATAGTATGTGAGGAATGGGACAGTGTGATAAGAAGAGAGAGACTGAGGGGTTATAGTGTGTGAGAAATGGGACAGAGTGATAGGAGAGAGAGACTGAGGGGTTATAGTGTGTGAGAAATGGGACAGTGTGATCAGGTGAGAGAGACTGAGGTGTTATAGTGTGTGAGCAATGGGTCAGTGTGATCAGGAGAGAGGGACTGACGGGTTATAGTGTGCGATAAATGAGATAGTGTGATCAGGAAAGAGAGATTGAGGGGTTATAGTATGTGAGAAATCGGTCAGTGTGATCAGGAGAGAGAGACTGAGGGGTCATAGTGTATGAGAAATTGGACAGTGTGATCAGTGGAGAGTGACTGAGGTTTATAGTGTGTGAGAAATGGGACAGTGTGATCAGGAGAGCGAGGGAGAGACTGAGGGGTTATAGTGTGTGTGAAATGAGATAGTGTGATCAGGAAAGAGAGATTGAGGGGTTATAGTATATGAGAAATGGGTCAGTGTGATCAGGAGAGAGAGACTGAGGGGTTAAAGTATATGAGAAAGTGGACAGTGTGATCAGTGGAGAGTGACAGAGGGGTTATAGTGTGTGAGAAATAGGACAGTTAGATCAGGAGAGAGAGACTGAGGGGTTATAGTGTGTGAGAAATGGGACAGTGTGATCAGGAGAGAGAGACTGAGGGGTAAAAGTGTGTGAGAAATAGGACAGTGTGATCTGGAGAGAGAGGGAGAGACTGAGGGTTTATAGTATGTGAGAAATGGGTCAGTGTGATCAGGACAGAGAGACTGAGGGGTTATAGTGTATGAGAAATTGGACAGTGTGATCAGGGGAGAGTGACAGAGGGCTTATAGTGTGTGAGAAATAGGACAGTGTGATTGGACAGAGAGACTGAGGGGTTATAGTGTGTGGGAAATGGGACAATGTGATTAGGAGAGAGAGACTGTGGGGTAATAGTGTGTGAGAAATGGGAAAGTGTGATCAGGAGAGAGAGACTGAGGGGCTATAGTGTGAGAGAAATGGGACAGTGTGATCAGGAGAGAGACTGAGGGGTTAAAGTGTGAGAGAAATGGGACAGTGTGATCAGGAGAGAGAGACTGAAGAGCTATAGTATGTGAGAAATGGGACAGCGTGACAGGAGAGACAGACTGAGGGTTTATTGTGTGTGAGAAATGTGACAGTGTGATCAGGAGAGAGAGAGACTGAGGGGTTATAGTGTGTGAGCAGTGGACCAGTGTGATAGGACAGAGAGACTGAGAGCTTATAATGTGTGAGAAATGGGACAGTGTGATACGAGAGACTGAGGGGTTATAGTGTGTGAGAAATGGGACAGTGTGATCAGGAGAGAGACTGAGGGTTATAGTGTGTGGGAAATGGGACAATGTGATTATGAGAAAGAGATTGAGGGGTTATAGTGTTTGGGAAATGGGACAGTGTGGTAGGATAGAGAGACTGAGGGATTATAGTGTGTGAGAAATTAGACAGCGTGATCAGGAGAGAGAGACTGAGGGGTTATAGTATGTGAGAAATGGGACAGTGTGATAAGAAGAGAGAGACTGAGGGGTTATAGTGTGTGAGAAATGGGACAGAGTGATAGGAGAGAGAGACTGAGAGCTTATAGTGTGTGAGAAATGGGACAGTGTGATCAGGAGAGAGAGACTGAGGGGTTATAGTGTGTGAGCAATGGGCCAGTGTGATTGGACAGAGAGATTGAGGGCTTATAGTGTGAGAGAAATGGGACAGCGTGGTAGCATAGAGAGACTGAGAGGTTATAGTGGGTGAGAAATAGGACAGTGTGATCAGGAGAGAGAGGGAGAGATTGAGGGGTAATAGTGTGTGAAAAATGAGATAGTGTGATCAGGAAAGAGAGATTGAGGGGTCATAGTATGTAAGAAATGGGTCAGTGTGGTCAGGAGAGAGAGACTGAGGGGTTATAGTGTGAGAGAAATGGGACAGCGTGGTAGCATAGAGAGACTGAGAGGTTATAGTGGGTGAGAAATAGGACAGTGTGATCGGGAGAGAGAGACTGAGGGGTTATAGTGTGTGAGAAATGGGTCAGTGTGATCAGGAGAGAGAGACTGAGGGGATATCGTGTGTGAGAAATGGGTCAGTGTGATCAGGAGAGAGAGACTGAGGGATATAGTGTTTGAGCAATGAGACAGCGTGATAGGACAGAGAGACTGAGGGGTTATAGTGTGTGAGAATTGGGACAGTGTGATCAGGAGAGCAATTGAGGGGTTATAGTGTGTGAGAAATGTGACTGTGATGAGGAGAGAGACTGAGGGGTTATAGTGGGTGAGAAATGGGACAGTGTGATCAGGAGAGAGAATGAGGGGTTATAGTGTGAGAGAAATGGGACTGTGTGATCAGGAGAGAGAGACTGAGGGGATATAGTGTGTGAGAAATCGGACAGTGTGATCAGGAGAGAGAGACTGAGGGGTTATTGTGTGTGAGCAATGGGACAGCGTGATAGGACAGAGAGACTGAGAGGTCATAGTATGTGAGAAATGGGACAGTGTGATCAGGAGAGAGAGACTGAGGGGTTATAGTATGTGAGAAATGGGCCAGTGTGATCAGGAGAGAGGGACTGACGGGTTATAGTGTGTGACAAATGAGATAGTGTGATCAGGAAAGAGAGATTGAGGGGTTATAGTATGTGAGAAATGGGTCAGTGTGATCAGGAGAGAGAGACTGAGGGGTTATAGCGTATGTGAAATTGGACAGTGTGATCAGTGGAGAGTGACTGAGGTTTATAGTGTGAGAGAAATGGGACAGTGTGATCAGGAGAGCGAGGGAGAGATTGAGGGGTTATAGTGTGTGAGAAATGAGATAGTGTGATCAGGAAAGAGAGATTGAGGGGTTATAGTATATGAGAAATGGGTCAGTGTGATCAGGAGAGAGAGACTGAGGGGTTATAGTGTATGAGAAATTGGACAGTGTGATCAGTGGAGAGTGACAGAGGGGTTATAGTGTGTGAGAAATGGGAGTGTGATTAGGAAAGAGAGATTGAGGGGTTATAGTGTGTGAGAAATGGGACAGTGTGATACGAGAGTCCGAGGGGTTATAGTGTGTGAGAAATGGGACAGTGTGATCAGTAGAGAGAGACTGAGTGGTTATAATGTGAGGGAAATGGGACAGTGTGATCAGGAGAGAGACTGAGGGGTTATAGTGTGTGAGAAATGGGACAGTGTGATCAGGAGAGAGACTGAGGGGTTATAGCGGGTGAGAAATGGGATAGTGTGATCAGGAGAGAGAGGGAGAGACTGAGGGGTTATAGTGTGTGAGAAATTAGATAGTGTGATCAGGAAAGAGAGTTTGAAGGGTTATAGTATGTGAGAAATGGGTCAGTGTGATCAGGAGAGAGAGACTGAGGGGTTATAGTGTATGAGAAATTGGACAGTGTGATCAGTGGAGAGTGACAGAATGGTTATAGTGTGTGAGAAATAGGACAGTGTGATCAGGAGAGATAGACTGAGGGGTTATAGTGTGTGAGAAATGTGACAGTGTGATCAGGAGAGAGATTGAGGGGTTATAGTGTGTGAGAAATGTGACTGTGATCAGGAGAGAGACTGAGGGGTTATAGTGGGTGAGAGATGGGACAGTGTGATCAGGAGAGAGACTGAGGGGTTATCGTGTGAGAGAAATGGGACTGTGTGATCAGGATAGAGAGACTGAGGGGATATAGTGTGTGAGAAATGGGACAGTGTGATCAGGAGAGAGAGACTGAGGGATATAGTGTGTGAGCAATGGGACAGCGTGATAGGACAGAGAGACTGAGAGGTCATAGTATGTGAGAAATGGGACAGTGTGATCAGGAGAGAGACTGAAGGGTTATAGTATGTGGGAAATGGGACCATGTGATTAGGAGAGAGACTGAGGGTTTATAGTGTGTGAGAAATGGGACAGCGTGGTAGGATAGAGAGACTGAGGGGTATAGTGTGAGAAATTGGACAGTGTGATCAGGAGAGAGAGACTGAGGGGTTATAGTGTATGAGAAATGGGACAGAGTGATAGGAGAGAGAGACTGAGGGGTTATAGTGTGTGAGAAATGGGACAGTGTGATCAGGTGAGAGAGACTGAGGTGTTATAGTGTGTGAGCAATGGGCCAGTGTGATCAGGAGAGAGGGACTGACAGGTTATAGTGTGTGAGAAATGAGATAGTGTGATCAGGAGAGAGAGACTGAGGGGTTATAGTGTGTGAAAAATGGGACAGTGTGATCAGGAGAGAGAGACTGAGGGGTAACAGTGTGTGAGAAATAGGACAGTGTGATCTGGAGAGAGAGGGAGAGACTGAGGGGTTATAGTGTGTGAGAAATGAGATAGTGTGATCAGGAAAGGAGAGATTGAGGGGTTATAGTATGTGAGAAATGGGTCAGTGTGATCAGGACAGAGAGACTGAGGGGTTATAGTGTATGAGAAATTGGACAGTGTGATCAGGGGAGAGTGACAGAGGGGTTATAGTGTGTGAGAAATAGGACAGTGTGATTGGACAGAGAGACTGAGGGGTTATAGTGTGTGAGAAATGGGAAAGTGTGATCAGGAGAGAGAGACTGAGGGGCTATAGTGTGAGAGAAATGGGACAGTGTGATCAGGAGAGAGACTGAGGGGTTAAAGTGTGAGAGAAATGGGACAGTGTGATCAGGAGAGAGAGACTGAAGAGCTATAGTATGTGAGAAATGGGACAGCGTGACAGGAGAGACAGACTGAGGGTTTATTGTGTGTGAGAAATGTGACAGTGTGATCAGGAGAGAGAGAGACTGAGGGGTTATAGTGTGTGAGCAGTGGACCAGTGTAATAGGACAGAGAGACTGAGAGCTTATAATGTGTGAGAAATGGGACAGTGTGATACGAGAGACTGAGGGGTTATAGTGTGTGAGAAATGGGACAGTGTGATCAGGAGAGAGACTGAGGGTTATAGTGTGTGGGAAATGGGACAATGTGATTATGAGAAAGAGATTGAGGGGTTATAGTGTTTGGGAAATGGGACAGTGTGGTAGGATAGAGAGACTGAGGGATTATAGTGTGTGAGAAATTAGACAGCGTGATCAGGAGAGAGAGACTGAGGGGTTATAGTATGTGAGAAATGGGACAGTGTGATAAGAAGAGAGAGACTGAGGGGTTATAGTGTGTGAGAAATGGGACAGAGTGATAGGAGAGAGAGACTGAGAGCTTATAGTGTGTGAGAAATGGGACAGTGTGATCAGGAGAGAGAGACTGAGGGGTTATAGTGTGTGAGCAATGGGCCAGTGTGATTGGACAGAGAGATTGAGGGCTTATAGTGTGAGAGAAATGGGACAGCGTGGTAGCATAGACAGACTGAGAGGTTATAGTGGGTGAGAAATAGGACAGTGTGATCAGGAGAGAGAGGGAGAGACTGAGGGGTTATAGTGTGTGAGAAATGATATAGTGTGATCAGGAAAGAGAGATTGAGGGGTCATAGTATGTAAGACATGGGTCAGTGTGGTCAGGAGAGAGAGACTGAGGGGTTATAGTGTGAGAGAAATGGGACAGCGTGGTAGCATAGAGAGACTGAGAGGTTATAGTGGGTGAGAAATAGGACAGTGTGATCGGGAGAGAGAGACTGAGGGGTTATAGTGTGTGAGAAATGGGACAGTGTGATCAGGAGAGAGAGGGAGAGACTGAGGGGTTATAGTGTGTGAGAAATGATATAGTGTGATCAGGAAAGAGAGATTGAGGGGTTATAGTATGTGAGAAATGGGTCAGTGTGATCAGGAGAGAGAGACTGAGGGGCTATAGTGTGTGAGAAATGGGTCAGTGTGATCAGGAGAGAGAGACTGAGGGATATAGTGTTTGAGCAATGAGACAGCGTGATAGGACAGAGAGACTGAGGGGTTATAGTGTGTGAGAATTGGGACAGTGTGATCAGGAGAGAGAGACTGAGGTGTTATAGTGTGTGAGCAATGGGCCAGTGTGATCAGGAGAGAGGGACTGACGGGTTATAGTGTGTGACAAATGAGATAGTGTGATCAGGAAAGAGAGATTGAGGGGTTATAGTAGGTGAGAAATGGGTCAGTGTGATCAGGAGAGAGAGACTGAGGGGTTATAGTGTATGTAAAATTGGACAGTGTGATCAGTGGAGAGTGACTGAGGTTTATAGTGTGAGAGAAATGGGACAGTGTGATCAGGAGAGAGACTGAGGGTTATAGTGTGTGGGAAATGGGACAATGTGATTATGAGAAAGAGATTGAGGGGTTATAGTGTTTGGGAAATGGGACAGTGTGGTAGGATAGAGAGACTGAGGGATTATAGTGTGTGAGAAATTAGACAGCGTGATCAGGAGAGAGAGACTGAGGGGTTATAGTATGTGAGAAATGGGACAGTGTGATAAGAAGAGAGAGACTGAGGGGTTATAGTGTGTGAGAAATGGGACAGTGTGATCAGGAGAGAAAGACTGAGGGGTTATAGTGTGTGAGCAATGGGCCAGTGTGATTGGACAGAGAGATTGAGGGCTTATAGTGTGAGAGAAATGGGACAGCGTGGTAGCATAGAGAGACTGAGAGGTTATAGTGGGTGAGAAATAGGACAGTGAGATCAGGAGAGAGAGGGAGAGATTGAGGGGTAATAGTGTGTGAAAAATGAGATAGTGTGATCAGGAAAGAGATTGAGGGGTCATAGTATGTAAGAAATGGGTCAGTGTGGTCAGGAGAGAGAGACTGAGGGGTTATAGTGTGAGAGAAATGGGACAGCGTGGTAGCATAGAGAGACTGAGAGGTTATAGTGGGTGAGAAATAGGACAGTGTGATCGGGAGAGAGAGACTGAGGGGTTATAGTGTGTGAGAAATGGGACAGTGTGATCAGGAGAGAGAGGGAGAGAATGAGGGGTTATAGTGTGTGAGAAATGATATAGTGTGATCAGGAAAGAGAGATTGAGGGGTTATAGTATGTGAGAAATGGGTCAGTGTGATCAGGAGAGAGAGACTGAGGGGCTATAGTGTGTGAGAAATGGGTCAGTGTGATCAGGAGAGAGAGACTGAGGGATATAGTGTTTGAGCAATGAGACAGCGTGATAGGACAGAGAGACTGAGGGGTTATAGTGTGTGAGAATTGGGACAGTGTGATCAGGAGAGCGATTGAGGGGTTATAGTGTGTGAGAAATGTGACTGTGATCAGGAGAGAGACTGAGGGGTTATAGTGGGTGAGAAATGGGACAGTGTGATCAGGAGAGAGTGACTGAGGTTTATAGTGTGAGAGAAATGGGACAGTGTGATCAGGAGAGCGAGGGAGAGATTGAGGGGTTATAGTGTGTGAGAAATGAGATAGTGTGATCAGGAAAGAGAGATTGAGGGGTTATAGTATATGAGAAATGGGTCAGTGTGATCAGGAGAGAGAGACTGAGGGGTTATAGTGTATGAGAAATTGGACAGTGTGATCAGTGGAGAGTGACAGAGGGGTTATAGTGTGTGAGAAATGGGAGTGTGATTAGGAAAGAGAGATTGAGGGGTTATAGTGTGTGAGAAATGGGACAGTGTGATACGAGAGTCCGAGGGGTTATAGTGTGTGAGAAATGGGACAGTGTGATCAGTAGAGAGAGACTGAGTGGTTATAATGAGAGGGAAATGGGACAGTGTGATCAGGAGAGAGACTGAGGGGTTATAGTGTGTGAGAAATAGGACAGTGTGATCAGGAGAGATAGACTGAGGGGTTATAGTGTGTGAGAAATATGACAGTGTGATCAGGAGAGAGATTGAGGGGTTATAGTGTGTGAGAAATGTGACTGTGATCAGGAGAGAGACTGAGGGGTTATAGTGGGTGAGAAATGGGACAGTGTGATCAGGAGAGAGAGACTGAGTGGCTATAATGAGAGGGAAATGGGACAGTGTGATCAGGAGAGAGACTGAGGGGTTATCGTCTGAGAGAAATGGGACTGTGTGATCAGGAGAGAGAGACTGAGGGGATATAGTGTGTTGAGAAATGGGACAGTGTGATCAGGAGAGAGAGACTGAGGGATATAGTGTGTGAGCAATGGCACAGCGTGATAGGACAGAGAGACTGAGAGGTCATAGTATGTGAGAAATGGGACAGTGTGATCAGGAGAGAGACTGAGGGGTTATAGTATGTGGGAAATGGGACCATGTGATTAGGATAGAGAATGAGGGTTTATAGTGTGTGAGAAATGGGACAGCGTGGTAGGATAGAGAGACTGAGGGGTATAGTGTGAGAAATTGGACAGTGTGATCAGGAGAGAGAGACTGAGGGGTAATAGTATGTGAGGAATGGGACAGTGTGATAAGAAGAGAGAGACTGAGGGGTTATAGTGTGTGAGAAATGGGACAGAGTGATAGGAGAGAGAGACTGACGGGTTATAGTGTGCGAGAAATGAGATAGTGTGATCAGGAAAGAGAGATTGAGGGGTTATAGTATGTGAGAAATCGGTCAGTGTGATCAGGAGAGAGAGACTGAGGGGTCATAGTGTATGAGAAATTGGACAGTGTGATCAGTGGAGAGTGACTGAGGTTTATAGTGTGTGAGAAATGGGACAGTGTGATCAGGAGAGCGAGGGAGAGACTGAGGGGTTATAGTGTGTGTGAAATGAGATAGTGTGATCAGGAAAGAGAGATTGAGGGGTTATAGTGTATGAGAAATTGGACAGTGTGATCAGTGGAGAGTGACAGAGGGGTTATAGTGTGTGAGAAATAGGACAGTGTGATCAGGAGAGATAGACTGAGGGGTTATAGTGTGTGAGAAATGTGACAGTGTGATCAGGAGAGAGATTGAGGGGTTATAGTGTGTGAGAAATGTGACTGTGATCAGGAGAGAGACTGAGGGGTTATAGTGGGTGAGAAATGGGACAGTGTGATCAGGAGAGAGAGACTGAGGGGATATAGTGTGTGAGAAATGGGACAGTGTGATCAGGAGAGAGAGACTGAGGGATATAGTGTGTGAGCAATGGGACAGCGTGATAGGACAGAGAGACTGAGAGGTCATGGTATGTGAGAAATGGGACAGTGTGATCAGGAGAGAGACTGAAGGGTTATAGTATGTGGGAAATGGGACCATGTGATTAGGAGAGAGACTGAGGGTTTATAGTGTGTGAGAAATGGGACAGCGTGGTAGGATAGAGAGACTGAGGGGTATAGTGTGAGAAATTGGACAGTGTGATCAGGAGAGAGAGACTGAGGGGTTATAGTGTATGAGAAATGGGACAGAGTGATAGGAGAGAGAGACTGAGGGGTTATAGTGTGTGAGAAATGAGATAGTGTGATCAGGAGAGAGAGACTGAGGGGTTATAGTGTGTGAAAAATGGGACAGTGTGATCAGGAGAGAGAGACTGAGGGGTAACAGTGTGTGAGAAATAGGACAGTGTGATCTGGAGAGAGAGGGAGAGACTGAGGGGTTATAGTGTGTGAGAAATGAGATAGTGTGATCAGGAAAGGAGAGATTGAGGGGTTATAGTATGTGAGAAATGGGTCAGTGTGATCAGGACAGAGAGACTGAGGGGTTATAGTGTATGAGAAATTGGACAGTGTGATCAGGGGAGAGTGACAGAGGGGTTATAGTGTGTGAGAAATAGGACAGTGTGATTGGACAGAGAGACTGAGGGGTTATAGTGTGTGAGAAATGGGAAAGTGTGATCAGGAGAGAGAGACTGAGGGGCTATAGTGTGAGAGAAATGGGACAGTGTGATCAGGAGAGAGACTGAGGGGTTAAAGTGTGAGAGAAATGGGACAGTGTGATCAGGAGAGAGAGACTGAAGAGCTATAGTATATGAGAAATGGGACAGCGTGACAGGAGAGACAGACTGAGGGTTTATTGTGTGTGAGAAATGTGACAGTGTGATCAGGAGAGAGAGAGACTGAGGGGTTATAGTGTGTGAGCAGTGGACCAGTGTAATAGGACAGAGAGACTGAGAGCTTATAATGTGTGAGAAATGGGACAGTGTGATACGAGAGACTGAGGGGTTATAGTGTGTGAGAAATGGGACAGTGTGATCAGGAGAGAGACTGAGGGTTATAGTGTGTGGGAAATGGGACAATGTGATTATGAGAAAGAGATTGAGGGGTTATAGTGTTTGGGAAATGGGACAGTGTGGTAGGATAGAGAGACTGAGGGATTATAGTGTGTGAGAAATTAGACAGCGTGATCAGGAGAGAGAGACTGAGGGGTTATAGTATGTGAGAAATGGGACAGTGTGATAAGAAGAGAGAGACTGAGGGGTTATAGTGTGTGAGAAATGGGACAGAGTGATAGGAGAGAGAGACTGAGAGCTTATAGTGTGTGAGAAATGGGACAGTGTGATCAGGAGAGAGAGACTGAGGGGTTATAGTGTGTGAGCAATGGGCCAGTGTGATTGGACAGAGAGATTGAGGGCTTATAGTGTGAGAGAAATGGGACAGCGTGGTAGCATAGACAGACTGAGAGGTTATAGTGGGTGAGAAATAGGACAGTGTGATCAGGAGAGAGAGGGAGAGACTGAGGGGTTATAGTGTGTGAGAAATGATATAGTGTGATCAGGAAAGAGAGATTGAGGGGTCATAGTATGTAAGACATGGGTCAGTGTGGTCAGGAGAGAGAGACTGAGGGGTTATAGTGTGAGAGAAATGGGACAGCGTGGTAGCATAGAGAGACTGAGAGGTTATAGTGGGTGAGAAATAGGACAGTGTGATCGGGAGAGAGAGACTGAGGGGTTATAGTGTGTGAGAAATGGGACAGTGTGATCAGGAGAGAGAGGGAGAGACTGAGGGGTTATAGTGTGTGAGAAATGATATAGTGTGATCAGGAAAGAGAGATTGAGGGGTTATAGTATGTGAGAAATGGGTCAGTGTGATCAGGAGAGAGAGACTGAGGGGCTATAGTGTGTGAGAAATGGGTCAGTGTGATCAGGAGAGAGAGACTGAGTGATATAGTGTTTGAGCAATGAGACAGCGTGATAGGACAGAGAGACTGAGGGGTTATAGTGTGTGAGAATTGGGACAGTGTGATCAGGAGAGAGAGACTGAGGTGTTATAGTGTGTGAGCAATGGGCCAGTGTGATCAGGAGAGAGAGACTGAGGGATATAGTGTGTGAGCAATGGGACAGCGTGATAGGACAGAGAGACTGAGAGGTCATAGTATGTGAGAAATGGGACAGTGTGATCAGGAGAGAGACTGAAGGGTTATAGTATGTGGGAAATGGGACCATGTGATTAGGAGAGAGACTGAGGGTTTATAGTGTGTGAGAAATGGGACAGCGTGGTAGGATAGAGAGACTGAGGGGTATAGTGTGAGAAATTGGACAGTGTGATCAGGAGAGAGAGACTGAGGGGTTATAGTGTATGAGAAATGGGACAGAGTGATAGGAGAGAGAGACTGAGGGGTTATAGTGTGTGAGAAATGGGACAGTGTGATCAGGTGAGAGAGACTGAGGTGTTATAGTGTGTGAGCAATGGGCCAGTGTGATCAGGAGAGAGGGACTGACAGGTTATAGTGTGTGAGAAATGAGATAGTGTGATCAGGAGAGAGAGACTGAGGGGTTATAGTGTGTGAAAAATGGGACAGTGTGATCAGGAGAGAGAGACTGAGGGGTAACAGTGTGTGAGAAATAGGACAGTGTGATCTGGAGAGAGAGGGAGAGACTGAGGGGTTATAGTGTGTGAGAAATGAGATAGTGTGATCAGGAAAGGAGAGATTGAGGGGTTATAGTATGTGAGAAATGGGTCAGTGTGATCAGGACAGAGAGACTGAGGGGTTATAGTGTATGAGAAATTGGACAGTGTGATCAGGGGAGAGTGACAGAGGGGTTATAGTGTGTGAGAAATAGGACAGTGTGATTGGACAGAGAGACTGAGGGGTTATAGTGTGTGAGAAATGGGAAAGTGTGATCAGGAGAGAGAGACTGAGGGGCTATAGTGTGAGAGAAATGGGACAGTGTGATCAGGAGAGAGACTGAGGGGTTAAAGTGTGAGAGAAATGGGACAGTGTGATCAGGAGAGAGAGACTGAAGAGCTATAGTATGTGAGAAATGGGACAGCGTGACAGGAGAGACAGACTGAGGGTTTATTGTGTGTGAGAAATGTGACAGTGTGATCAGGAGAGAGAGAGACTGAGGGGTTATAGTGTGTGAGCAGTGGACCAGTGTAATAGGACAGAGAGACTGAGAGCTTATAATGTGTGAGAAATGGGACAGTGTGATACGAGAGACTGAGGGGTTATAGTGTGTGAGAAATGGGACAGTGTGATCAGGAGAGAGACTGAGGGTTATAGTGTGTGGGAAATGGGACAATGTGATTATGAGAAAGAGATTGAGGGGTTATAGTGTTTGGGAAATGGGACAGTGTGGTAGGATAGAGAGACTGAGGGATTATAGTGTGTGAGAAATTAGACAGCGTGATCAGGAGAGAGAGACTGAGGGGTTATAGTATGTGAGAAATGGGACAGTGTGATAAGAAGAGAGAGACTGAGGGGTTATAGTGTGTGAGAAATGGGACAGAGTGATAGGAGAGAGAGACTGAGAGCTTATAGTGTGTGAGAAATGGGACAGTGTGATCAGGAGAGAGAGACTGAGGGGTTATAGTGTGTGAGCAATGGGCCAGTGTGATTGGACAGAGAGATTGAGGGCTTATAGTGTGAGAGAAATGGGACAGCGTGGTAGCATAGACAGACTGAGAGGTTATAGTGGGTGAGAAATAGGACAGTGTGATCAGGAGAGAGAGGGAGAGACTGAGGGGTTATAGTGTGTGAGAAATGATATAGTGTGATCAGGAAAGAGAGATTGAGGGGTCATAGTATGTAAGACATGGGTCAGTGTGGTCAGGAGAGAGAGACTGAGGGGTTATAGTGTGAGAGAAATGGGACAGCGTGGTAGCATAGAGAGACTGAGAGGTTATAGTGGGTGAGAAATAGGACAGTGTGATCGGGAGAGAGAGACTGAGGGGTTATAGTGTGTGAGAAATGGGACAGTGTGATCAGGAGAGAGAGGGAGAGACTGAGGGGTTATAGTGTGTGAGAAATGATATAGTGTGATCAGGAAAGAGAGATTGAGGGGTTATAGTATGTGAGAAATGGGTCAGTGTGATCAGGAGAGAGAGACTGAGGGGCTATAGTGTGTGAGAAATGGGTCAGTGTGATCAGGAGAGAGAGACTGAGGGATATAGTGTTTGAGCAATGAGACAGCGTGATAGGACAGAGAGACTGAGGGGTTATAGTGTGTGAGAATTGGGACAGTGTGATCAGGAGAGAGAGACTGAGGTGTTATAGTGTGTGAGCAATGGGCCAGTGTGATCAGGAGAGAGGGACTGACGGGTTATAGTGTGTGACAAATGAGATAGTGTGATCAGGAAAGAGAGATTGAGGGGTTATAGTAGGTGAGAAATGGGTCAGTGTGATCAGGAGAGAGAGACTGAGGGGTTATAGTGTATGTAAAATTGGACAGTGTGATCAGTGGAGAGTGACTGAGGTTTATAGTGTGAGAGAAATGGGACAGTGTGATCAGGAGAGCGAGGGAGAGATTGAGGGGTTATAGTGTGTGAGAAATGAGATAGTGTGATCAGGAAAGAGAGATTGAGGGGTTATAGTATATGAGAAATGGGTCAGTGTGATCAGGAGAGAGAGACTGAGGGGTTATAGTGTATGAGAAATTGGACAGTGTGATCAGTGGAGAGTGACAGAGGGGTTATAGTGTGTGAGAAATGGGAGTGTGATTAGGAAAGAGAGATTGAGGGGTTATAGTGTGTGAGAAATGGGACAGTGTGATACGAGAGTCCGAGGGGTTATAGTGTGTGAGAAATGGGACAGTGTGATCAGTAGAGAGAGACTGAGTGGTTATAATGAGAGGGAAATGGGACAGTGTGATCAGGAGAGAGACTGAGGGGTTATAGTGTGTGAGAAATAGGACAGTGTGATCAGGAGAGATAGACTGAGGGGTTATAGTGTGTGAGAAATGTGACAGTGTGATCAGGAGAGAGATTGAGGGGTTATAGTGTGTGAGAAATGTGACTGTGATCAGGAGAGAGACTGAGGGGTTATAGTGGGTGAGAAATGGGACAGTGTGATCAGGAGAGAGAGACTGAGTGGTTATAATGAGAGGGAAATGGGACAGTGTGATCAGGAGAGAGACTGAGGGGTTATCGTGTGAGAGAAATGGGACTGTGTGATCAGGAGAGAGAGACTGAGGGGATATAGTGTGTGAGAAATGGGACAGTGTGATCAGGAGAGAGAGACTGAGGGATATAGTGTGTGAGCAATGGGACAGCGTGATAGGACAGAGAGACTGAGAGGTCATAGTATGTGAGAAATGGGACAGTGTGATCAGGAGAGAGACTGAGGGGTTATAGTATGTGGGAAATGGGACCATGTGATGAGGATAGAGACTGAGGGTTTATAGTGTGTGAGAAATGGGACAGCGTGGTAGGATAGAGAGACTGAGGGGTATAGTGTGAGAAATTGGACAGTGTGATCAGGAGAGAGAGACTGAGGGGTAATAGTATGTGAGAAATGGGACAGTGTGATAAGAAGAGAGAGACTGAGGGGTTATAGTGTGTGAGAAATGGGACAGAGTGATAGGAGAGAGAGACTGAGGGGTTATAGTGTGTGAGAAATGGGACAGTGTGATCAGGTGAGAGAGACTGAGGTGTTATAGTGTGTGAGCAATGGGTCAGTGTGATCAGGAGAGAGGGACTGACGGGTTATAGTGTGCGAGAAATGAGATAGTGTGATCAGGAAAGAGAGATTGAGGGGTTATAGTATGTGAGAAATCGGTCAGTGTGATCAGGAGAGAGAGACTGAGGGGTCATAGTGTATGAGAAATTGGACAGTGTGATCAGTGGAGAGTGACTGAGGTTTATAGTGTGTGAGAAATGGGACAGTGTGATCAGGAGAGCGAGACTGAGGGGTTATAGTGTGTGAGAAATGGGACAGTGTGATCAGGAGAGAGAGACTGAGGGGTAAAAGTGTGTGAGAAATAGGACAGTGTGATCTGGAGAGAGAGGGAGAGACTGAGGGTTTATAGTATGTGAGAAATGGGTCAGTGTGATCAGGACAGAGAGACTGAGGGGTTATAGTGTATGAGAAATTGGACAGTGTGATCAGGGGAGAGTGACAGAGGGCTTATAGTGTGTGAGAAATAGGACAGTGTGATTGGACAGAGAGACTGAGGGGTTATAGTGTGTGGGAAATGGGACAATGTGATTAGGAGAGAGAGACTGTGGGGTAATAGTGTGTGAGAAATGGGAAAGTGTGATCAGGAGAGAGAGACTGAGGGGCTATAGTGTGAGAGAAATGGGACAGTGTGATCAGGAGAGAGACTGAGGGGTTAAAGTGTGAGAGAAATGGGACAGTGTGATCAGGAGAGAGAGACTGAAGAGCTATAGTATGTGAGAAATCGGACAGCGTGACAGGAGAGACAGACTGAGGGTTTATTGTGTGTGAGAAATGTGACAGTGTGATCAGGAGAGAGAGAGACTGAGGGGTTATAGTGTGTGAGCAGTGGACCAGTGTGATAGGACAGAGAGACTGAGAGCTTATAATGTGTGAGAAATGGGACAGTGTGATACGAGAGACTGAGGGGTTATAGTGTGTGAGAAATGGGACAGTGTGATCAGGAGAGAGACTGAGGGTTATAGTGTGTGGGAAATGGGACAATGTGATTATGAGAAAGAGATTGAGGGGTTATAGTGTTTGGGAAATGGGACAGTGTGGTAGGATAGAGAGACTGAGGGATTATAGTGTGTGAGAAATTAGACAGCGTGATCAGGAGAGAGAGACTGAGGGGTTATAGTATGTGAGAAATGGGACAGTGTGATACGAAGAGAGAGACTGAGGGGTTATAGTGTGTGAGAAATGGGACAGAGTGATAGGAGAGAGAGACTGAGAGCTTATAGTGTGTGAGAAATGGGACAGTGTGATCAGGAGAGAGAGACTGAGGGGTTATAGTGTGTGAGCAATGGGCCAGTGTGATTGGACAGAGAGATTGAGGGCTTATAGTGTGAGAGAAATGGGACAGCGTGGTAGCATAGAGAGACTGAGAGGTTATAGTGGGTGAGAAATAGGACAGTGTGATCAGGAGAGAGAGGGAGAGATTGAGGGGTAATAGTGTGTGAAAAATGAGATAGTGTGATCAGGAAAGAGAGATTGAGGGGTCATAGTATGTAAGAAATGGGTCAGTGTGGTCAGGAGAGAGAGACTGAGGGGTTATAGTGTGAGAGAAATGGGACAGCGTGGTAGCATAGAGAGACTGAGAGGTTATAGTGGGTGAGAAATAGGACAGTGTGATCGGGAGAGAGAGACTGAGGGGATATAGTGTGTGAGAAATCGGACAGTGTGATCAGGAGAGAGAGACTGAGGGGTTATTGTGTGTGAGCAATGGGACAGCGTGATAGGACAGAGAGACTGAGAGGTCATAGTATGTGAGAAATGGGACAGTGTGATCAGGAGAGAGAGACTGAGGGGTTATAGTATGTGAGAAATGGGACAGTGTGATCAGGAGAGAGAGACTGAGGTGTTATAGTGTGTGAGCAATGGGCCAGTCTGATCAGGAGAGAGGGACTGACGGGTTATAGTGTGTGACAAATGAGATAGTGTGATCAGGAAAGAGAGATTGAGGGGTTATAGTATGTGAGAAATGGGTCAGTGTGATCAGGAGAGAGAGACTGAGGGGTTATAGTGTATGTGAAATTGGACAATGTGATCAGTGGAGAGTGACTGAGGTTTATAGTGTGAGAGAAATGGGACAGTGTGATCAGGAGAGCGAGGGAGAGATTGAGGGGTTATAGTGTGTGAGAAATGAGATAGTGTGATCAGGAAAGAGAGATTGAGGGGTTATAGCATATGAGAAATGGGTCAGTGTGATCAGGAGAGAGAGACTGAGGGGTTATAGTGTATGAGAAATTGGACAGTGTGATCAGTGGAGAGTGACAGAGGGGTTATAGTGTGTGAGAAATGGGAGTGTGATTAGGAAAGAGAGATTGAGGGGTTATAGTGTGTGAGAAATGGGACAGTGTGATACGAGAGTCCGAGGGGTTATAGTGTGTGAGAAATGGGACAGTATGATCAGTAGAGAGAGACTGAGTGGTTATAATGAGAGGGAAATGGGACAGTGTGATCAGGAGAGAGACTGAGGGGTTATAGTGTGTGAGAAATGGGACAGTGTGATCAGGAGAGAGACTGAGGGGTTATAGTGGGTGAGAAATGGGATAGTGTGATCAGGAGAGAGAGGGAGAGACTGAGGGGTTATAGTGTGTGACAAATTAGATAGTGTGATCAGGAAAGAGAGTTTGAAGGGTTATAGTATGTGAGAAATGGGTCAGTGTGATCAGGAGAGAGAGACTGAGGGGTTATAGTGTGTGAGAAATGGGACAGTGTGATCAGTGGAGAGAGACTGAGGGGTTATAGTGTGTGAGAAATGGGACAGTGTGATCAGGAGAGAGACTGAGGGGTTATAGTGGGTGAGAAATGGGACAGTGTGATCAGGAGAGAGAGACTGAGTGGTTATAATGAGAGGGAAATGGGACAGTGTGATCAGGAGAGAGACTGAGGGGTTATCGTGTGAGAGAAATGGGACTGTGTGATCAGGATAGAGAGACTGAGGGGATATAGTGTGAGAGAAATGGGACAGTGTGATCAGGAGAGAGAGACTGAGGGACATAGTGTGTGAGCAATGGGACACCGTGATAGGACAGAGAGACTGAGAGGTCATAGTATGTGAGAAATGGGACAGTGTGATCAGGAGAGAGACTGAAGGGTTATAGTATGTGGGAAATGGGACCATGTGATTTGGAGAGAGACTGAGGGTTTATAGTGTGTGAGAAATGGGACAGCGTGGTAGGATAGAGAGACTGAGGGGTATAGTGTGAGAAATTGGACAGTGTGATCAGGAGAGAGAGACTGAGGGGTAATAGTATGTGAGAAATGGGACAGTGTGATAAGAAGAGAGAGACTGAGGGGTTATAGTGTATGAGAAATGGGACAGAGTGATAGGAGAGAGAGACTGAGGGGTTATAGTGTGTGACAAATGGGACAGTGTGATCAGGTGAGAGAGACTGAGGTGTTATAGTGTGTGAGCAATGGGCCAGTGTGATCAGGAGAGAGGGACTGACAGGTTATAGTGTGTGAGAAATGAGATAGTGTGATCAGGAGAGAGAGACTGAGGGGTTATAGTGTGTGAGAAATGGGACAGTGTGATCAGGAGAGAGAGACTGAGGGGTAACAGTGTGTGAGAAATAGGACAGTGTGATCTGGAGAGAGAGGGAGAGACTGAGGGGTTATAGTGTGTGAGAAATGAGATAGTGTGATCAGGAAAGGAGAGATTGAGGGGTTATAGTATGTGAGAAATGGGTCAGTGTGATCAGGACAGAGAGACTGAGGGGTTATAGTGTATGAGAAATTGGACAGTGTGATCAGGGGAGAGTGACAGAGGGGTTATAGTGTGTGAGAAATAGGACAGTGTGATTGGACAGAGAGACTGAGGGGTTATAGTGTGTGGGAAATGGGACAATGTGATTAGGAGAGAGAGACTGAGGGGTAATAGTGTGTGAGAAATGGGACAGTGTGATCAGGAGAGAGACTGAGGGGTTAAAGTGTGAGAGAAATGGGACAGTGTGATCAGGAGAGAGAGACTGAAGAGCTATAGTATGTGAGAAATGGGACAGCGTGACAGGAGAGACAGACTGAGGGTTTATTGTGTGTGAGAAATGTGACAGTGTGATCAGGAGAG
The DNA here is from genome assembly GCA_026770705.1 of Isurus oxyrinchus. NCBI lineage: Eukaryota > Metazoa > Chordata > Chondrichthyes > Lamniformes > Lamnidae > Isurus > Isurus oxyrinchus. The sequence continues at coordinate 201,044,287 of JANJGN010000004.1, read as the reverse complement.
AGAGAGACTGAGGGGTTATAGTGTGTGAGCAGTGGACCAGTGTGATAGGACAGAGAGACTGAGAGCTTATAATGTGTGAGAAATGGGACAGTGTGATACGAGAGACTGAGGGGTTATAGTGTGTGAGAAATGGGACAGTGTGATCAGGAGAGAGACTGAGGGTTATAGTGTGTGGGAAATGGGACAATGTGATTATGAGAAAGAGATTGAGGGGTTATAGTGTTTGGGAAATGGGACAGTGTGGTAGGATAGAGAGACTGAGGGATTATAGTGTGTGAGAAATTAGACAGCGTGATCAGGAGAGAGAGACTGAGGGGTTATAGTATGTGAGAAATGGGACAGTGTGATAAGAAGAGAGAGACTGAGGGGTTATAGTGTGTGAGAAATGGGACAGAGTGATAGGAGAGAGAGAGCTTATAGTGTGTGAGAAATGGGACAGTGTGATCAGGAGAGAGAGACTGAGGGGTTATAGTGTGTGAGCAATGGGCCAGTGTGATTGGACAGAGAGATTGAGGGCTTATAGTGTGAGAGAAATGGGACAGCGTGGTAGCATAGACAGACTGAGAGGTTATAGTGGGTGAGAAATAGGACAGTGTGATCAGGAGAGAGAGGGAGAGACTGAGGGGTTATAGTGTGTGAGAAATGATATAGTGTGATCAGGAAAGAGAGATTGAGGGGTCATAGTATGTAAGACATGGGTCAGTGTGGTCAGGAGAGAGAGACTGAGGGGTTATAGTGTGAGAGAAATGGGACAGCGTGGTAGCATAGAGAGACTGAGAGGTTATAGTGGGTGAGAAATAGGACAGTGTGATCGGGAGAGAGAGACTGAGGGGTTATAGTGTGTGAGAAATGGGACAGTGTGATCAGGAGAGAGAGGGAGAGACTGAGGGGTTATAGTGTGTGAGAAATGATATAGTGTGATCAGGAAAGAGAGATTGAGGGGTTATAGTATGTGAGAAATGGGTCAGTGTGATCAGGAGAGAGAGACTGAGGGGCTATAGTGTGTGAGAAATGGGTCAGTGTGATCAGGAGAGAGAGACTGAGGGATATAGTGTTTGAGCAATGAGACAGCGTGATAGGACAGAGAGACTGAGGGGTTATAGTGTGTGAGAATTGGGACAGTGTGATCAGGAGAGCGATTGAGGGGTTATAGTGTGTGAGAAATGTGACTGTGATCAGGAGAGAGACTGAGGGGTTATAGTGGGTGAGAAATGGGACAGTGTGATCAGGAGAGAGACTGAGGGGTTATAGTGTGAGAGAAATGGGACTGTGTGATCAGGAGAGAGAGACTGAGGGGATATAGTGTGTGAGAAATCGGACAGTGTGATCAGGAGAGAGAGACTGAGGGGTTATTGTGTGTGAGCAATGGGACAGTGTGATCAGGAGAGAGAGACTGAGGGATATAGTGTGTGAGCAATGGGACAGCATGATAGGACAGAGAGACTGAGGGGTATAGTGTGTGAGAAATTGGACAGTGATCAGGAGAGAGAGACTGAGGGGTTATAGTATGTGAGAAATGGGACAGTGTGATCAGGAGAGAGAGACTGAGGTGTTATAGTGTGTGAGCAATGGGCCAGTGTGATCAGGAGAGAGGGACTGACGGGTTATAGTGTGTGACAAATGAGATAGTGTGATCAGGAAAGAGAGATTGAGGGGTTATAGTATGTGAGAAATGGGTCAGTGTGATCAGGAGAGAGAGACTGAGGGGTTATAGTGTATGTGAAATTGGACAGTGTGATCAGTGGAGAGTGACTGAGGTTTATAGTGTGAGAGAAATGGGACAGTGTGATCAGGAGAGCGAGGGAGAGATTGAGGGGATATAGTGCGTGAGAAATGAGATAGTGTGATCAGGAAAGAGAGATTGAGGGGTTATAGTATATGAGAAATGGGTCAGTGTGATCAGGAGAGAGAGACTGAGGGGTTATACTGTATGAGAAATTGGACAGTGTGATCAGTGGAGAGTGACAGAGGGGTTATAGTGTGTGAGAAATGGGAGTGTGATTAGGAAAGAGAGATTGAGGGGTTATAGTGTGTGAGAAATGGGACAGTGTGATACGAGAGTCCGAGGGGTTATAGTGTGTGAGAAATGGGACAGTGTGATCAGTAGAGAGAGACTGAGTGGTTATAATGAGAGGGAAATGGGACAGTGTGATCAGGAGAGAGACTGAGGGGTTATAGTGTGTGAGAAATGGGACAGTGTGATCAGGAGAGAGACTGAGGGGTTATAGTGTGTGAGAAATGGGACAGTGTGATCAAGAGAGAGGGACTGAGGGGTTATATTAAAAGAAAATTACCCACTGCAGGCCATATGTTTCTCAGCAGTTATCTTCTATTTATCTGTGGCTCGCATCATGTTTGTGCCAGACAGTGGAATTGAAAAATTGTATTTATCTCCAATCTACATCTCTCTGATATGTCTTGGCTCAGTTTTGAAGCTGTATATAGAATGGGCAGTAGAAACAAGTTGGGAGCAGCAAAAAAAAAAAATGCTTTAGTTTAAATTTTGAGGGTAAAATTGCTCTTGGTTTCCTTGCAAGTCCCCACATCCCCAGCCTCCCTTGCAGATCCCATGACAGCACAAAAAGTGCACCAGGAGGCGTTCTCCCTGGTATCCGGACTAATACTCACCCCAACCCAACATCACTAATACACACATTCTCTGGCCAGTTTTTTTACTCTTTCACAGGACTTCTGTGTTTATTGCCCAGCTCTAATTGCCCTTGAGAAGGTGGTGGTGAGCTGCCTTCCTGAGGCGCTGCAGTCCATGTGGTGTAGGTACATCCACAGTGCTATTAGAGAGGGAGTTCCAGGATTTTGAACCAGCGACAGTGAAGGAACGGAGATATATTTCCAAGTTAGGATGGTGGGTGACTTGGAGGGGAACTTCCAGGCGGTGATGTTCTCTCATTACCTCATTGGCACCTGTGGGATCTTGCTGTGTGCAAATGGACTACCACGGTTCTTACACTACAACAGTGAATGAACTTCAACAATATTTCACTGCCAGGTAAGCATTTTGGAATTCCTGTCTTTCCGTCTTGCCTGTGACAGGTGAGCTAGGTTCTGCCTATTGCTCCAGTGAGGGGTGAGCTCAGACCTGTCCATTGCTCTATGAAGGGTGAACTCAGATCTACCTACTGCCTCAGTGAGGGGTGAGCTCAGATCTGCCTATTGCCCCAGTGAGGGGTGAACTCAGATCTGCCTATTGCTCCAGTGAGGGGTGAACTCAGATCTGCCTATTGCTCCAGTGAGGGATGAGCTTGGATCTGCCTATTGCCCTATGAGGGGTGAACTCAGATCTGCCTATTGCCCCAGTGAGGGATGAGCTTGGATCTGCCTATTGCCCCAGTGAGGGGTGAACTCAGAACTGCCTATTGCCCCAGTGAGGGGTGAACTCAGAACTGCCTATTGCCCCAGTGAGGGGTGAACTCAAGACCTGCCTACTAGCCCAGTGAGGGGTGAGTACAACTCAGCCTATTGCCCGTGGCCTCCTCTCCAATCACATTTGGACGTTTTGGTTTAATTGGGAATCCCAGGCAAAGAACAGGTTTGAAAATGGATGGAATTGGAGCGGCATTCCCTTTTAAAACCTCACCTTAAGTATCACCTACACCTTCCAGCCCATTTTACCCTTCATTCCTCCCCTTTCTGCTGACCTGTACCTTCCCACTGCCCCTTCACCTGGGTCCTCAGTAAAAGAAGAGTCTTGCACAGTATGGAGAAATTGGCTGAAACTGGCCGCCCCTACATAGCCAATGGAGTGCTGGAACTCACCATGGTTATCTCGCCCAGGCTGAGCTGAGCACGGCCCAGGGTTTGCAGTGCTTCCCACCACTGAGGATTGAGACGCACCGCCATCTCTGCTGCTTGAACTGCCTGGAAAACCTCGTTCAGGATCATGAGAACCTGGGAAAGGAGACAACATGAGGGTTAGTGCAGGACTTTAGCATCGGTTACCTGTTCTGTATCAGGAGAATTCACAATGAAAATAAAAATCTGAACATTGGTCTGGCACCTCCAGAGGAGTGTAGCTCAGAGTCACCTCAATAACACCTGGGGTTTCAGGGATTAAATTACAAACAAGTTCGATGCCTTTGAGTGGACATGACTGAGGGGCGATCTCATCAAGGCTTTTGAAATGACAGACAGATTTGATGGGGCAGATATAGTACACACGGGGTGGGGGGGGGGGGGGGAGGGAAGGAGTGGACAGGTGCCAGTTCACATGGTGGGGGCAGAGTAGGAGGGGGGAAAATGGGCAGATCTGGTTTCAGACTGTGGCTCGGGGCAGGGTGTGGTGGAGCGGGCAGGTCTGAGTCCACATGGGGAGGTGGGGGGGAGAGGGCAGGTCTGAGACCACATGTTGGGGAGGAGGAGTGGGCAGGTCTGAGTTCACATGGGGAGTGGGCAGGTCTGAGACCACATGTTGGGGAGGAGGAGTGGGCAGGTCTGAGACCACATGTTGGGGAGGAGGAGTGGGCAGGTCTGAGACCACATGTTGGGGAGGAGGAGTGGGCAGGTCTGAGTTCACATGGGGAGGGGGAAGTGGCAGGTCTGAGACCACATGTTGGGGAGGAGGAGTGGGCAGGTCTGAGACCACATGTTGGGGAGGAGGAGTGGGCAGGTCTGAGTTCACATGGGGAGGTGGGGGGGAGTGGGCAGGTCTGAGACCACATGTTGGGGAGGGGGAGTGGGCAGGTCTGAGTTCACATGCTGGGGAGGGGGAGTGGGCAGGTCTGAGTTCACATGGGGAGGTGGGGGGGGGTAGTGGGCAGGTCTGAGTTCACATGGGGAGGGGGAAGTGGGCAGGTCTGAGTTCACATGGGGAGTAGGCAGGTCTGAGACCACATGTTGGGGAGGAGGAGTGAGCAGGTCTGAGTTCACATGGGGAGTTGGGGGGGAGTGAGCAGGTCTGAGTTCACATGGGGAGGTGGGGGGTAGTGGGCAGGTCTGAGTTCACATAAGGAGGGGGGAGAGGGCAGGTCTGAGTTCACATGGGGAGGGGGAAGTGGCAGGTCTGAGACCACATGTTGGGGAGGAGTGGGCAGGTCTGAGTTCACATGGGGAGTGGGGGGGAGTGAGCAGGTCTGAGTTCACATGGGGAGGTGGGGGGTACTGGGCAGGTCTGAGTTCACATGAGGAGGGGGGAGTGGCAGGTCTGAGTTCACATGGGGGGGGGGGGGGGAGTGGGCAGGTCTGAGTTCACATGTTGGGGAGGGGGAGTGGGCAGGTCTGAGTTCACATGGAGGGGGGGAAGAGTCGGCAGGTCTGAGTTCACACGTTGGGGAGGGGTAGTGCGCAGGTCTGAGTCCACATGGGGAGGTGGGGGGGGTCTGAGTTCACATAGTGGCGGGGGGGGGGGGGGGAGTGGGCAGGTCTGAGTTCACATTGTGGGGGGAGTGGGCAGATCTGAGTTCACATGGGGAGGGGGGGGGGGGTGCAGGTTTGTTAACATGGGGTGGGGGGCGTAGTGAGCAGGTCTGAGTTCACATGGCGGGATGGGGGGAGTGGGCAGGTCTGAGTTCACATGGGGGGGGCAGTGGGCAGGTCTGAGTCCACATGGGGAGGGGGTGGGGGGAGTGGGCAGTTCTGAGTCCACATGGGGAGGGGGGTGGGGGGAGTGGGCAGGTCCGAGTCCACATGGGGGGGGTGGGGGGAGTGGGCAGGTTTAAGTTGACTTGGTGGGGGTGTGTGGGGGGTGGAGGGGAGTGGGCAGGTCTGAGTCCACATTGAGGGGGGGCGGGGGGGTGAGTGGGCAGGTTTGAGTTCACATGGGGGAGTGTGTGGGGGGGACGGGGGTGGGTGGGGACCATGTGGGGGGTGTGGGGGTGGGGGGCGAGGGTGGGTGGGGGCCATGTGGGGGGTGTGGGTGTGGGGGGGGTGGGGGCCATGTGGGGGGCAAGGGTGGGAGGGGGCCATGTGGGGGGTGTGGGGGTGGGGGGTGAGGGTGGGTGGGGGCCATGTGGGGGGTGTGGGTGTGGGGGGGGGGGTGGGGGCCATGTGGGGGGCAAGGGTGGGAGGGGGCCATGTGGGGGGTGTGGGGGTGGGGGTGGGGGGTGAGGGTGGGTGGGGGCCATGTGGGGGGTGTGGTGGGGGGGGGGGGCGAAGGTGGGTGGGGGCCATGTGGGGGGTGTGGGTGTGGGGGGGGGTGGGGGCCATGTGGGGGGCAAGGGTGGGAGGGGGCCATGTGGGGGGTGTGGGGGTGGGGGGTGAGGGTGGGTGGGGGCCATGTGGGGGGTGTGGTGGGGGGGGGCAAAGGTGGGTGGGGGCCATGTGGGGGGTGTGGGGGTGGGGGGCGAGGGTGGGTGGGGGCCATGTGGGGGGTGTGGGTGTGGGGGGGGTGGGGGCCATGTGGGGGGCAAGGGTGGGAGGGGGCCATGTGGGGGGTGTGGGGGTGGGGGTGGGGGGGTGAGGGTGGGTGGGGGCCATGTGGGGGGTGTGGTGGGGGGGGGGGCGAAGGTGGGTGGGGGCCATGTGGGGGGTGTGCAGGCCCGCGTTCACAGGAAGAAGGCAGTGAACAGAATTCTCCATCCACCATTTCCTGGTGTGGTAACAAACTGCTGTCAGGGAGAGAGAAAATTCTTCTACAGGCCACACTTCCCAAACCCAGCAGGTCAGCGGGGATTCAGGCTAACAGATCATGGCCAGTTCATTTGTGGATGGATTACTTTGATCTGTGTGGCAGGGCTGGCCTGGTTACCTGGTCTAGGATGAGGCACAGTTTGGAGCGATCCCACCAGCCTCTGGGACGTTTGAAATTTTAGGTGCAGCAGACG